>JAVTVY010049555.1:0-24983 GCA_036873755.1 Hanleya hanleyi
AATGAACATGTGTCCCTCATCAGTCCAAATCGTGGGAAAAAATTGGCACTGAGCCAATTATAAAGCATGTTCTTTCGCTACTACTCGTACTGATGACGTCACAGATGCAGATGCTCAAATGGAGTCTACACCCCGAAAACTGCAAGATGACACTTCCCACGACACATTCGAACCAAGGGTGGTCCATCTCTACACCAAATACCTTCTTTCACTGCCCCAAAATGCCCACTTTGGCTACTACTCCTACTGATGACTTCACCAATGACATCACAGATGACGTGAACATCCCTCAAATCGCGGTCTGCACCCCGAGAACTACAAGATGACACCCCACAGGGCGCATTCGGACCAATAGTGGTCCATCTCTACACCAAATTAGGCGGGACCCATACAAGGTCCAGTTTTCGACACCAGATGACCACATTCCGACAAAATGGTCAGTTTTCGACACCGGACGTGCCGCCATCTTGAACCAGAAGACAGACGCCGCCATCTTGGATATTGCAACACATATAAGGGAAGTGGGAAGAGGTGCCGACATACTGACTGCGTCACATGACTTCACATACTAGTCTTCTGGTTCTGAGCTCCATAAGGCACTGGGTCAAAATACTCGCTTCTGATTGGCTGAGGGCAGCGCCCCACGCATCCGGAAGTGAGCGCCCCACAAATGAGAGGCAATTTCCACTTGACCCGGGATGGCCAACCACTCAACAAACCTCCACGAATCCCCCAACTGCCTGCTTTCTATACGACGACCAGACTGCGCAAGCGCAAAATGATGAAAACGGACGATACATTAGTCCAGTCGAATCCCACTCACTCACTCACTCACTCACTCACTCACTCACTCACTCACTCACCGTCGTTAGTGCGTCCATGCGTCAAGACGGGCGTTGGGGACGCCTCACGGGCATTGTGCACGCCTCACTCACTCACTCACTCACTCACTCACACTCACTCACTCACTCACTCACTCACTCACTCACTCCCACGCGCGCATACACTCACACTCACAGGTAACTCTACCAGGTAGTTGGATGTAAAAATAGGCCGTTATCTACTCCAAATGCACTCCATCGCTCCTCCGAAACTCCCGCTTCCGCTACCACTCTCACTGATGACGTCACCAGTGACGTCACAGGTGACGTGGACATCCCTTCAAGTCGTGGTCTACACCCCGAGTGCTACAAAATAACACTTCCCTAGACACATTCGGATCAATAGTGGTCCATATCGGCCTCAAAATGTTTATTTCCATACTACGGCCTGCCGGCCCATGCGCACACAAACGATATTCCTAACACCCATCCACCCAGGCGGAGGCGCCCTTACGTATGCATCCCATTGATACCTCATTCGACTCAATCAAACCATTAATGGCCCACCTAGACCCCAAAACGTTCCTTCCAATGCACTTTTCCCACAATTCCCTGTCTGCGTATGCGCAGACTGTTGGACACGAACGACACACTTGTCCAGGCGGATGCTCCTCCACGAATGCTCCACAACGATACCTCATAAGGCTCCATCGGTTCACTAGGGGCTCACCTCGACTCCAAAACGTCTATTTCCATACCCTTTTCCCACAATTCCCCGTCTGCGCATGCGCAGAATGTCGAACGCGGACGACACACTAGTCCAGGCGGATGCTGCCTCATGATTGCTTTACATTGATACCTCACTCAACTCCATTGGACCATTGGTGGTCCACCTAGACCCCAAAACGTCTATTTCCATACATTTTGTCTACTGCGCATGCGCAGAATGACGTCAGTTCCACGTCATACTAGTCCAGGGAGATGCCTCCTCACGTATCCTTTACAACGATACCTCACTCGACCCCATTGGACGATTAGGGGCCCACCTCGACCGCAAAATGTCTATTTCCATGCCCTTTTCCCACAATTCCCTGTCTGCGCATGCGCAGCATGCTGACAACGGCCGAGTCACTAGTCCAGGAGGATGCCCCTCACATAGGCTTCACATTAATACCTCATACGACTCCATAGGACCACTAGGGGCTCCCCTAGATCCCAAAACGTCTATTTCCATACCCTTTTCCCATAATTCCCTGTCTGCGCGTGCGCAGAATGGTGACAACGCCCGAGCCACTAGTCCAGTCAGATGCCCCCTCATGTGTGCTTCACATTGATACCTCACTTGACCCCATCGGCCCACTAGGGGCTCACCTAGATCCCAAAACGTCTATTTCCATACCCTTTTCTCACAACTCCCTGTCTGCGCATGCGCAGAATGCCGATATTCCAACCCCACACCCATCCGTCGGAAGCCCCCTCATGTGTGCTTCACATTGATACCTCACTCGACCCAATCAGATCAATAGGGGCTCCCCTAGAACCCAAAACATCTATTTCCATACCCTTGGTCCACCGCGCATGCGCAGAATGACGCTATTCCAACGCCACACCCACCCGTCGGATACCCCTTTACGAATGCTTCACATTGATACCTCATATGACCCCATTGGACCATTAGTGGCTCCCCTAGACCCCAAAACGTCTATTTCCATACCCTTGGTCCACTGCGCATGCGCAGAATGCCGATATTCCAACCCCACACTCACCCGCTGGATGCCCCTTTACGAATGCTTCACATTGATACCTCACTCGACCCCATCGGACCATTAGTGGCTCCCCTATATCCTAAAACGTCTATTTCCATATCCTTGGTCCACCGCGCATGCGCAGAATGACGCTATTTCAACCCACACCCAGCCCATCAGATGCCCCTCCACGAATGCTTCACTTTGATACCTCACTCGACCCAATCGGAGCATGCAGCGTATTTGAATTCTGGGGACTACTTTTTCTCCGCGGAGGCGACCGCATCACCGCCAGACATGACCGCATCACCGCGGAAGAATACAAGGTCAAAGGTTAACCGAACTATAGTGGTCAAAACTTGGCACACAGCCAATGCTGATGCAATCCATAACATGTCAGTACATGCCTTGAGCTGGTGGCGCCCCCTGTCGGATGATTTAGGGAAATCAAGAGTTACCTCCCTGGAAAAGGATACCTTTTCCGTGTTTTAACTACTACTGACGCGGAATTTCTTTTGTGGACAACGGTTGAATATTGAATTTCAGATCTGATGCCTGTCATTCACCTTGAATATCACATATTGGCGTGGATGTTACATGTTTTTTGAAACGCAGCTTCCATTTGTAGAGCGAATACACGTTGATACAAATACATGATCAACAGCCTGCCACACGTGTAGACTTGAAATTTGAGGACCTTAGGCAATGGGTTATGGTTTTAAAATAATGGGTTTGAAGGAAATCTAAGAGCTTGCGACACTTGCGACGCCTCTGGCTTGTCTCCCCAAACCCTGCCCGAACGCAAAAAAATGATGTTCCTCCTGCAATCATTTCTGAAACGCAGTTTCGTCGCATGTTGTAGAGAGGAAAAATTAGATTATCAAAACTTACTCGTCTGAAAACTGAGTTTAGTTATACAGTTGACAGTACACGTTCATCACAAAATACGTCGAACTTAAACCCAAAGAAAAAAGAGCTCGAAGAAGCGAGAAACTGAAAAGTCGAAGGGGCTATAATTAGGTCGAATGCAAACTGGATTGAAAATGAGGAAACAACTCTGCTTACTTCTGCTCTCTAGAGAAAAAAACACATTATCAAAACCATATCAGAAATAGAAACCGATACCGGAATCGTGGATCAGTCAGACGAAATTTTGAAGGAACTAAAACAATTCTATGAGAAGTTATATCGCGAGCGACAGGAAACCGCCGACTCAAAGGATCATATTTGTTTTAATTACACTGTGAAACTAACGGACTCAGAAAAATACTCCTGTGAAGGTCCGCATACTTTAGTTGAACTAACTACAGCTGTACGACAAATGAAAACTGAAAAATCGCCCGGTTCTAACGGATACCCTGCATAATTTTACTCTTGCTTCTGGGATGATCGGATGATCGGACCGGATGATCGGACACTCTTAAGAAAAAGCTAATTGGAAATTGTATACGTCTGCCAATGTCAGCCCCATACACAGTTTTTGGAACTATCGGTAATGTGATTTATCAATATTAAAAACTAAATTTTTTATAATCTAAAGTCGACAAAAGCTATGATAAAACAAGGATAGATCGCGATTCCACAGGCAAATTATCAAGATCAATGCGGCATCAATAATTTAACGTGATTATTACACAGCTTTACTCTGTTTTGAAGCCCAACTCAAATGTAATGTTGGTTTTGTACAGCAACAGTGTTGTCAGTTTGAAATGATTGTGATATCTAAAAAAACTATCATCTATACCTGAAACTTCATAATATCATGTATATTTTTGAGGGTCTTCTGATTGAATATATTTCGAATTTTCGTCAATTATGTCAATTTGTATCGTATTAGATTTCAAAATCGGAAATTGAATTCCTCACTTAGGTGCTTGATTAACAAACACAATTGCTCAAAAATGAAATTTTTATATAAAATACATGAGCATGACCTACGAAGTAGAGTAGGCATTAGGACTCGAACGCGAACTCAACTCTTGGAAATCCCCACCCACAGTTGAAATTCTGCCTATATTAAGATGGGCACCGCCCAAGTCAGAATCGCCAGTGATTTTCATCAAAAATCACCAGGAATTTTCATCAAAAGTAGGTCAGCTCAGAACTCGTTGGTAACAGTCTTCTAATGCGCCTTCATTTTAACTAAAGGAAACAGATTGAATAATAAAGGTTCAGTAGATTTCAAGCTTTACGTGTGAAAATACATTTACATCTCTTTAATGGCCCGGTTTTCAGTGCCTTTGTCCAGGATCAAAACAACGTTTTGAATCACATTATTTTCCCAACAATACAACATATTTTTATATATAGTACTATAGTAGAAAGGTTGCATTTATGTAGTTTACGGTAGTTCAACTAAAGACCAACACCTTCTCTGCACAAGATAATAATGATTCTATGTTATTCTCCTGAGCATAACCGGTACAAAGACGAATAAATAGCGTCTCTACATCACGTTGTTATCTAGATATTTGAGACAACACATTTTGGGTATCGGCAATCTGATGAATGTACTATTCCGGTTTTTTTGTTTCACATTATATTCTATGACGGTTGATCGGTGATTTTCTTCATTGATAAACGTTAAACCACATCAGCTTCGTTGTGTGAATCGGAATTGCATTGCTGTGACACACCAACACACTCCGTGGCAGTGATTCTGTATCCCCTAATCAAGGAATCAAAATGGATCCAGATTTGAAATGACAAGAAAAATTTAGACATATTTTGTTTACACATGTAATTTTTTGTTTAAATTATATCCAAGTGTGATATATAGGCCTAGTCAATATTCAAGAGGTACAAAAAAACCTCAAGTTATCATATTTCCACATCATGATCAAAGTTACTTTATCTAGTTAAATTCTACCGAGAGAAGACCCTTTAAACATGCCGTCATGGCTTTGTTTCGCCCTCAGTAAACTGTTATCATTGTCGCTCACACAGACTAATCTGAAGGATGATACCACATCTTTCTTTCTTCTGCTGGGTTATTGCACCAGGCTGACTTAATTGGTTGATGTAGGATATTTCACCATCAGTGGGTAATCTGACCTGAATTTGAAGCCTGCTGTGGTCAGTGATGAAATGTTTGTATGTGAAATAGGATACACGTTAAAGGCCACAGTTTACATGTATCTATAACAATATACTGAATTGTGTGTATTAAGGCTGGCATAGCGGTGTAGATAAATGCACTAACAAATGATGGAAAATTAGCATTTCCTATTTCATACATGAGCAGTGTGACTAACGTCACAGGACCTACGAAGTAGAGTAGGCATTAGGACTCGAACACGAACTGAACTCTTGGAAATCCCCACCCCCAGTTGAAATCCTGCCTATATTAAGATGGGCACCGCCCAAGTCAGAATCGCCAGTGATTTTCATTAAAAATCACCAGAAATTTTCATCAAAAGTAGGTCAGCTCAGAACTTGTTGGTAACAGTCTCCTAATGCGCCTTCATTCCAAAATAAATAACGATCGCCGATTTAATTTTACAATTTTTTAATTAAAGGAAGCAGATTGAATAATATAGGTTCAGTAGATTTCAAGCTTTACGTGTGAAAATACATTTACATCTCTTTAATGGTTTCAGTGCCCTTGTACAGGATCAAAACAACTTTTTGAATCACATTATTTTCCCAACAATACAACAAATTTTTATATATAGTACTATAGTAGAAAGGTAGCATTTATGTAGTTTACGGTAATTCAACTCCAGACCAACACCTTTTCTGCACAAGATAATAATGATTCTATGTCATTCTCCTGAGCATAACCGGTACAAAGACGAATAAATAGCGTCTCTACATCATGTTGTTATCTAGATATATGAGACAACACATTTTGGGTATCGGCAATCTGATGAATGTACTGTTCCGGTTTTCTTGTTTCACATTATATTCTATGGCGGTTGATCGGTGATTTTCTTCATTGATAAACCTTAAACGACCTCAGTTTCGTTATGTGAATCGGAATTGCATTGCTGTGATACACCAGCACACTCCATGGCAGTGATTCTGTATCCCCTAATCAAGGAATCAAAATGGATCAAGATTTGAAATGACAAGAGAAATTTAGACATATTTTGTTTACACATGTAATTTTTTGTTCAAATTATATCCAAGTGATATATAGTCAATATTCAAGAGGTACAAAAAAACCCCAAAGTATGTCCTCATATTTTCACATCCATGCCAAGAAATACTGCATTGAAAAGGGTCCATTTAGCCTACCCTGTTTTATCGCTCTAATCAGCAAATGGCGGGGTCATATTTCTGCTGTCAAAATTGTATTTCCCTCCAAAGTCTTAACCCTTGAATCCAAGTCACACACTCTCTGATGCAAAGTAATGATTGTCCTAACTATCCGATTAGCACATTATGAACATGTCTTTGGTCATAGTGTACATATCATAACTCACATCAATGTTTTCTGCTATATTATTTCAATGATATGGTTTAACAATTTAAGTTATGGAAACAGCGCTGATTGTTTGAGGGTATATGCAGTAGGGCTGTCGGGCAATTGTGGAATTGTCCCAGATGCACGTTAAGATTAACCTCAGTAATAGGGCCATGTGGCATACAGTGGAATATGGATCAATGACAGGGTATTTTTAGCCGTGTGTAATTTGACCTGAATTTGAAGCCTGATGTGGTCAATGATGAAATGTTTGGATGTGAAATAGGATACACGTTAAAGGCTACAGTTTACATATATCTATAACAATATACTGAAGTGTTAATTATAAATCTAATTTTAATCAGAATTATTTCAGATCAGAACTTGCTGCTAACAATGCCCTAATGCACGTTCATGCCAAAAACCAAGGTTCTAATGTCAACGGTTCTCCTTATTTTGCCGACGAAAGGATTCGGATGGACTGACTCACTCATTACCGGACAATTTGCGATCTGTAGCCTACTTCGTAGGAAAAAACAATTACGGATGGCATATCCCACCACTGTGTATACAGTGAAACATACAGCCAAGGCTTCCCGATGGGCATGACAGTGTACTCGCTGAGCCATCAATAAATTCCTACGAAGTAGGCTACAGATCGCAAATTGTCCGGTAATGAGTCAGTGAGTCAGTCCATCCGAATCCTTTCGTCGGCAAAATAAGGAGAACCGTTGACATTAGAACCTTGATTTTTGGCATGAACGTGCATTAGGGCATTGTTAACAGCAAGTTCTGAGCTGAAATAATTCTGATTAAAATTAGATTTATAATTAACACTTCAGTATATTGTTATAGATATATGTAAACTGTAGCCTTTAACGTGTATCCTATTTCACATCCAAACATTTCATCATTGACCACATCAGGCTTCAAATTCAGGTCAAATTACCCACTGATGGTGAAATATCCTACATCAACCAATTAAGTCAGCCTGGTGCAATAACCCAGCAGAAGAAAGAAAGATGTGGTATCATCCTTCAGATTAGTCTGTGTGAGCAACAATGATAAAAGTTTACTGAGGGTGAAACAAAGCCATGACGGCTGTTTAAAGGGTCTTAATTTATTTTCTTTGGGTAGAATTTAACTAGATAAAGTAACTTTGATCATCATGCCAAGAAAACTGTGGTCCGTTTTGCTCCAGCGTTTTATCGCATTTAATGAGTATCAGTTACCACCACCGAGTCCTGTCCGGCTAAAAATACCCTGTCATTGATCCACATTCCACTGTATGCCACATGGCCCTATTACTGAGGTTAATCTTAACGTGCATCTGGGACAATTTCACAATTGCCCGACAGCATAGGCCTACTGCATATACCCTCAAACAATCAGCGCTGTTTGCATAACTTAAATTGTTAAACCATATCATTGAAATAATATAGCAGAAAACATTGATGTGAGTTATGATATGTACACTATGACCAAAGACATGTTCATAATGTGCTAATCGGATAGTTAGGACAATCATTACTTTGCATCAGAGAGTGTGTGACTTGGATTCAAGGGTTAAGACTTTGGAGGGAAATACAATTTTGACAGCAGAAATATGACCCCGCCATTTGCTGATTAGAGCGATAAAACAGGGTAGGCTAAATGGACCCTTTTCAATGCAGTATTTCTTGGCATGGATGTGAAAATATGAGGACATACTTTGGGTTTTTATTGTACCTCTTGAATATTGACTATATATCACACTTGGATATAATTTGAACAAAAAATTACATGTGTAAACAAAATATGTCTAAATTTTTCTTGTCATTTCAAATCTTAATCCATTTTGATTCCTTGATTAGGGGATACAGAATCACTGCCACGGAGTGTGTTGGTGTGTCACAGCAATGCAATTCCGATTCACACAACGAAGCTGAGGTGGTTTAACATTTATCAATGAAGAAAATCACCGATCAACCCAAAATGTGTTGTCTCATATATCTAGATAACAACGTGATGTAGAGACGCTATTTATTCGTCTTTGTACCGGTTATGCTCAGGAGAATGACATAGAATCATTATTATCTTGTGCATAGAAGGTGTTGGTCTTGAGTTGAATTACCGTAAACTACATAAATGCTACCCTTCTACTATAGTACTATATATAAAAATTTGTTGTATTGTTGGGAAAATAATGTGATTCAAAAAGTTGTTTTGATCCTGGACAAGGGCACTGAAAACCATTAAAGAGATGTAAATGTATTTTCACACGTAAAGCTTGAAATCTACTGAACCTATATTATTCAATCTGTTTCCTTTAATTAAAAAATTGTAAAATTAAATTGGCGATCGTTATTTATTTTTGGAATAAAAAGAGACTGTTACCAACAAGTTCTGAGCTGACCTACTTTTGATGAAAATTTCTGGTGATTTTTGATGAAAATCACTGACGATTCTGACTTGGGCGGTGCCCATCTTAATATAGGCAGGATTTCAACTGGGGGTGGGGATTTCCAAGAGTTCAGTTCGCGTTCGAGTTCTAATGCCTACTGTACTTCGTAGGTCCTGTGACGTTAGTCACACTGCTCATGTAATAAAAAAAATAATTATAAATCAAATTTTAATCAGAATTCGTTCAACTCAGAGCTTGCTCGTAACAATGCCCTAATGCACGTTCATGCCAAAAATCAAGGTTCTAATGTCAACGGTTCTCCTTATTTTGCCGACGAAAGGATTCGGATGGACTGACTGACTGACTGACTGACTCATTACCGGACAATTTGCGATCTGTAGCCTACTTCGTAGGAATGAAGCTTCGCAGACGTGTGCAATCATGCACTTATCTCCTACAGATTTCCATGAAACGTGCCCAACCATCGACGTGACATTTTGCTTCTTCTAGTCGCCTTATGTCTTCTCAATTGTCATTTTCTGACTTTGTCCTCGCAATGTACGAATAATTCGATTTACACCGCGGTCTTAATTCGATTTACACCGAGGTTAAAATGAGCGAGGTTTTGGCATTAACGGCCTATCATATAGATCCGTGGGCATGGATGGAATGGGATGACTGTCATTCAAACTACGAACTTATAATTTGGACTATTATCGAAGATCGGACCCGTACGGGTTATAAATTAAGTACATGCCAGATTGTTCGCCGAAACGTCGGCTGAAGAAGAAGGGGTGGGTCCAGAGGGGAGGGTTGAGGTGCTAAAACCACAGTTCTAGCCCATAATCATACACTAATAAAAATGAAACAATGTCTAGCCGTTCTCGTAAGGTGTTGTTTCTGTTTTGTCTTTCCTGTCATTTCGCTTGTAATATATATTTTCGCATTTACCGGTATGTATTACCTTTGTGATGGATAAGAATGTCCTGGTGATTGATCCCTTTTCATATCCTTTTCTATTGCAATCAAGGACGGACACTTGTCCTCAATGTGGCGAAAAGTGTCACGGACACTCTTAGCCACACATTAAGGTACAGAAATGGTTATTATTGTCTCGCATGCTATTTAGCACATCTACTACTTCGCAAATAATTTCTAAAATCAGTGATATTCCTACGAAGTAGGCTACAGATCGCAAATTGTCCGGTAATGAGTGAGTCAGTCAGTCAGTCCATCCGAATCCTTTCGTCGGCAAAATAAGGAGAACCGCTGACATTAGAACCTTGATTTTTGGCATGAACGTGCATTAGGGCATTGTTACCAGCAAGTTCTGAGCTGACCGAATTCTGATGAAAATTTGATTTATAATTATTTTTTTATTATTTATTGATGGCGAGTGCACTGTCATGCCCATTAGGAACCCTTGGCTGTATGTTTCACTGTATATACATGGCAGTGTGACTAACGTCACAGAACCTACGAAGTAGGGTTTGATATGATTTAAGTGTGTACTCGAGAGATGACTTGGGGATCCTATATGCTACTGTGAGAGAATTTGTAAAGCAGTCTCTAATTGACAGTGGGTACTATTAACTTTCCCAGATGTCACCGCTGGTGAGTCATTAGCGTAGCAACTATTATCGCCCTCAGTTCCTATTACCCTGGACAATTATCAACCCAGCAGTACAGAACGAGGTCACCCATCCGAGTCTTGACCGGGCTCAAAGTCGCTTAACTTCGGTTATTTTACGAGAACCGGTGTGTCCAATGTCATATGCCGTATCAGGGAACCTTCAAAAGTCACAGTGAAACATACAGACAAGGGTTCCCGATGGGCATGACTGCACTCGCTGAGCCATCAATATATAATAAAAAATAATTATAAATCAAATTTTCATCAGAATTCGGTCAGCTCAGAACTTGCTGGTAACAATGCCCTAATGCACGTTCATGCCAGAAATCAAGGTTCTAATGTCAACGGTTCTCTTTATTTTGCCGACGAAAGGATTCGGATGGACTGACTGACTGACTCACTCATTCCCGGACAATTTGCAGATGGTAGCCTACTTCGTAGGAATAACACAGTACAAAACCTGGTGGGATATGTCATCCGTAATTGTTTTGAGAGCTAAAGGTCACAGCAGTGTAGCTGGGTCACCCCCAATAGGCCTATAAACAGATCAGAACTAACAGTCTGATAGGCTTGGGATTCGAGAATGCCATGGTGTAATAATTAAATTGTTCTCAGACGTCAGAGCAGGGGAGACAGAAATAAACAGATTTTTCTGGAAGTTAAAAACATGAGCAGTGTGACTAACGTCACAGGACCTACGAAGTACAGTAGGCATTAGGACTCTAACGCGAACTGAACTTGAAATCCTGCCTATATTAATATGGGCACCGCCCAAGTCAGAATCGCCAGTGATTTTCATCAAAAATCACCAGAAATTTTCATCAAAAGTAGGTCAGCTCAGAACTTGTTGGTAACAGTCTCCTAATGCGCCTTCATTCCAAAATAAATAACGATCGCCGATTTAATTTTACAATTTTTTAATTAAAGGAAACAGATTGAATAATATAGGTTCAGTAGATTTCAAGCTTTACGTGTGAAAATACATTTACATATCTTTAATGGTTTTCAGTGCCTTTGTCCAGGATCAAAACAACTTTTTGAATCGCATTATTTTCCCAACAATACAACAAATTTTTATATATAGTACTATAGTAGAAAGGTAGCATTTATGTAGTTTACGGTAATTCAACTCAAAACACCTTCTCTGCACAAGATAATAATGATTCTATGTCATTCTCCTGAGCATAACCGGTACAAAGACGAATAAATAGCGTCTCTACATCACGTTGTTCTCTAGATATATGAGACAACACATTTTGGGTATCGGCAATCTGATGAATGTACTATTCCGGTTTTCTTGTTTCACATTATATTCTATGGCGGTTGATCGGTGATTTTCTTCATTGATAAACCTTAAACCACCTCAGTTTCGTTGTGTGAATCAGAATTGCATTGCTGTGACACACCAGCACACTCCGTGGCAGTGATTCTGTATCCCCTAATCAAGGAATCAAAATGGATCAAGATTTGAAATGACAAGAGAAATTTAGACATATTTTGTTTACACATGTAATTTTTTGTTCAAATTATATCCAAGTGTGATATATAGTCAATATTCAAGAGGTACAAAAAAACCCCAAGAAATACTGCATTGAAAAGGGTCCATTTAGCCTACCCTGTTTTATCGCTCTAATCAGCAAATGGCGGGGTCATATTTCTGCTGTCAAAATTGTATTTCCGTCCAAAGTCTTAACCCTTGAATCCAAGTCACACACTCTCTGATGCAAAGTAATGATTGTCCTAACTATCCGATTAGCACATTATGAACATGTCTTTGGTCATAGTGTACATACCATAACTCACATCAATGTTTTCTGCTATATTATTTCAATGATATGGTTTAACAATTTAAGTTATGGAAACAGCGCTGATTGTTTGAGGGTATATGCAGTAGTTAAGATTAACCTCAGTAATAGGGCCATGTGGCATACAGTGGGACAGGGTATTTTTAGCTGTGGGTAATTTGACCTAAATTTGAAGCCTGATATGGCCAATGTGAAATAGGATACACGTTAAAGGCTACAGTTCACATATATCTATAACAATAAACTGAAGTGTTAATTATCAATCTAATTTTAATCAGAATTATTTCAGATCAGAACTTGCTGGTAACAATGCCCTAATGCACGTTCATGCCAAAAATGAAGGTTCTAATGTCAACGGTTCTCCTTATTTTGCCGACGAAAGGATTCGGATGGACTGACTCATTACCGCACAATTTGCGATCTGTAGCCTACTTCGTAGGAAAATATCACAACAGATGGTACCAGTATTACATTAAACCATCGGCAGTGCAGATTCTATGAGTTCACATGTTGACGTCTTTATTAATTTATTACCGTTCCAGGGGACATTTGACTTGAACTTGAGACACACACTTTTGCTATACTTGGGAGTCTAAGCGTGATGTAAGAGGTCACCTAGATGACTTGGGGGTCCAAGCGTTATCATGTTATATGTCACCTAAGTAGGTCAAATTTTCATCAAAAGTAGGTCAGCTCAGAACTTGCTGGTAACAGTCCCCTAATGCACGTTCATGCCAAAAATCAAGGTTCTAATGTCAACGGTTCTCCTTATTTTGCCGACGAAAGGATTCGGATGGACTCACTCATTACCGGACAATTTGCAAATGAGAGCCTACTTCGTAGGAATATACACACACGTTTTGATTACTAGTAACTGCTACATTATGGGAAACGAAATTAAACAGATACGTTTTACAGTATTAAGAGGCTGTATTTAAGATGCTAAGTACAATCCTCAAATTCTACATTCATCAGATTGCCAATACCCAAAACGTGTTGTCTCATATATCTAGATAACAATGTGATGTAGAGATGCTATTTATTCGTCTTTGTACCGGTCATGCTCAGGAGAATGACATAGAATCATTGTTATCTTGTGCCGAGAAGGTGTTGGTCTTGAGTTGAATTACCGTAAACTAAATAAATGCTACCTTTCTACTACATGAGCAGTGTGACTAACGTCACAGGACCTACGAAGTACAGTAGGCATTAGGACTCGAACGCGAACTGAACTCTTGGAAATCCCCACCCCCAGTTGAAATCCTGCCTATATTAAGATGGGCACCGCCCAAGTCAGAATCGCCACTGATTTTCATTAAAAATCACCAGAAATTTCCATCAAAAATAGGGCAGCTCAGAACTTGTTGGTAACAGTCTCCTAATGCGCCTTCATTCCAAAATAAATAACGATCACCGATTTAATTTTACATTTTTTTTTTAAAGGAAACAGATTGAATAATATAGTTTCACTAGATTTCAAGCTTTACGTGTGAAAATACATCTACATCTCTTTAGTGGTTTTTAGTGCCCTTGTCCAGGATCAAAACAACTTTTTAAATCACATTATTTTCCCAACAATACACCAAATTTTTATATATAGTACTATAGTATAGAAAGGTAGCATTTATGTAGTTTACAGTAATTCAACTCGAGACCAACACCTTCTATGCACAAGATATTAATGATTCTATGTGATTCTCCTGAGCATAACCGGTACAAAGACGAATAAATAGCGTCTCTACATCACGTTATCTAGATATATGAGACAACACATTTTGGGTATCGGCAATCTGATGAATGTACTATTCCGGTTTCCTTGTTTCACATTATATTCTATGGCAGTTGATCGGTGATTTTCTTTATGATAAACGTTAAACCACCTCAGCTTCGTTGTGCAAACAGCGCTGAATTTTTGAGGGTATATGCAGTAGGGTATTTTTAGCCGGAGAGTAACTGATAGGCCTAGTCATTAAATGCGATAAAACGCTGGAGCAAAACGGACCACAGTTTTCTTGGCAATGATGACATGTTTGGATGTGAAACAGGATACACGTTACAGGCTACAGCTTACATATATATAACAATATACTGAAGTGTTAATTATAAATCTAATTTTAATCAGAAATTATTTCAGATCAGAACTTGCTGGTAACAATGCCCTAATGCACGTTCATGCCAAAAATCAAGGTTCTAATGTCAACGGTTCTCCTTATTTTGCCGACGAAAGGATTCGGATGGACTGACTGACTCACTCATTACCGGACAATTTGCGATCTGTAGCCTACTTCGTAGGAATAGGACTATATATAAGAATTTGTTATATTGTTGGGAAAATAATGCGATTCAAAAAGTTGTTTTGGTCCTGGACAAGGGCACTGAAAACCATTAAAGAGATGTAAATGTATTTTCACACGTAAGCCTGATACTACTGATCTTTTTAGTATTCAATCTGTTTCCTTTAGTTAAAAAATTGTAAAATTAACTCGGCAATCATTATTTACTTTTTCCTACGAAGTAGGCTACAGATCGCAAATTGTCCGGTAATGAGTGAGTCCATCCGAATCCTTTCGTCGGCAAAATAAGCAGAACCGTTGACATTAGAATCTTGATTTTTGGCATGAACGTGCATTAGGGCATTGTTACCAGCAAGTTCTGATCTGAAATAATTCTGATTAAAATTAGATTTATAATTAACACTTCAATATATTGCTATATATATATGTAAGGTTTAGCCTGTAACATGTATCCTCTTTCACATCCAGTCATTTCATCATTGCCAAGAAAACTGTGGTCTGTTTTGCTCCAGCGTTTTATCGCCAATGAGTATCAGTTACTGTCCGTCTAAAAATACCCTGTCATTGAAATAGTCCACTATGCCACATGGCCCTATTACAGAAGATGTAGAGACGCTATTTATTCGTCTTTACCGGCTATGCTCAGGAGAATCACATAGAATCATTATTATCTTGTGCATAGAAGGTGTAGGGTCTTGAGTTGAATTACCGTAAACTACATAAATGCTACCTTTCTACTACAGTACTATATATAAAAATGTGTTGTATTGTTGGGAAAATAATGTGATTCAAAAAGTTGTTTTGATCCTGGACAAGGGCACTGAAAACCATTAAAGAGATGTAAATGTATTTTCACACGTAAAGCTTAAAATCTACTAAACCTATATTATTCAATCTGTTTCCTTTAATTAAGAAATTGTAAAATTAAATCGGCGATCGTTATTTATTTTGGAATGAAGGCGCATTAAGAGACTGTTACCAACAAGTTTTGAGCTGACCTATTTTTGATGAAAATTTCTGGTGATTTTTGATGAAAAGCACTGGCGATTCTGACTTGGGCGGTGCCATCTTAATATGAGCAGGATTTCAACTGGGGGTGGGGATTTCCAAGAGTTCAGTTCGTGTTCGAGTCCTAATGCCTACTGTACTTCGTAGGTCCTGTGACGTTAGTCACACTGCTCATGTGGAATGAAGGCGCATTAGGAGACTGTTACCAACAAGTTCTGAGCTGACCTACTTTTGAAGAAAATTTCTGGTGATTTTTGATGAAAATCACTGGTGATTCTGACTTGGGCAGTGCCCATCTTAATATAGGCAGGATTTCAATTGGGGGTGGGGATTTCCAAGAGTTCAGTTCGCGTCGGAGTCCTAATGCTTACCCTACTTCGTAGGTCCTGTGACATTAGTCACACTACTCATGTTCCTACGAAGTAGGCTACAGATCGCAATTTTTCCGGTAATGAGTCAATGAGTCAGTCCATTCGAATCCTTTCGTCGGCAAAATAAGGAGAACCGTTGACATTAGAACCTTGATTTTTGGCATGAACGTGCATTAGGGCATTGTTAACAGCAAGTTCTGAGCTGAAATAATTCTGATTAAAATTAAATTTATAATTAACACTTCAGTATATTGTTATAGATATATGTAAACTGTAGCCTTTAACGTGTATCCTATTTCACATCCAAACATTTCATCATTGACCACATCAGGCTTCAAATTCAGGTCAAATTACCCACTGTTGGTGAAATATCCTACATCAACCAATTAAGTCAGCCTGGTGCAATAACCCAGCAGAAGATAGAAAGATGTGGTATCATCCTTCAGATTAGTCTGTGTGAGCAACAATGATAAAAGTTTACTGAGGGTGAAACAAAGCCATGACGGCTGTTTAAAGGGTCTTAATTTATTTTCTTTGGGTAGAATTTAACTAGATAAAGTAACTTTGATCATCATGCCAAGAAAACTGTGGTCCGTTTTGCTCCAGCGTTTTATCGCATTTAATGAGTATCAGTTACCACCACCGAGTCCTGTCCGGCTAAAAACACCCTGTCATTGATCCACATTCCACTGTATGCCACATGGCCCTATTACTGAGGTTAATCTTAACGTGCATCTGGGACAATTCCACAATTGCCCGACAGCATAGGCCTACTGCATATACCCTCAAACAATCAGCGCTGTTTGCATAACTTAAATTGTTAAACCATATCATTGAAATAATATAGCAGAAAACATTGATATGAGTTATGATATGTACACTATGACCAAAGACATGTTCATAATGTGCTAATCGGATAGTTAGGACAATCATTACTTTGCATCAGAGAGTGTGTGACTTGGATTCAAGGGTTAAGACTTTGGAGGGAAATACAATTTTGACAGCAGAAATATGACCCCGCCATTTGCTGATTAGAGCGATAAAACAGGGTAGGCTAAATGGACCCTTTTCAATGCAGCATTTCTTGGCATGGATGTGCAAATATGAGGACATACATTGGGGTTTTTTGTACCTCTTGAATATTGACTATATATCACACTTGGATATAATTTGAACAAAAAATTACATGTGTAAGCAAAATATGTCTTTTCTCTTGTCATTTCAAATCTTGATCCATTTTGATTCCTTGATTAGGGGATACAGAATCACTGTCACGGAGTATGTTGGTATGTCACAGCAATTCCGATTCACACAACGAAGCTGAGCTGGTTTAACGTTTATCAATGAAGAAAATCACCGATCAACCGCCATAGAATATAATGTGAAACAAGAAAAACGGAATAGTACATTCATCAGATTGCCGATGCCCAAAATGTGTTGTCTCATATATCTAGATAACAACGTGATGTAGAGACACTATTTATTCGTCTTTGTACCGGTTATGCTCAGGAGAATGACATAGAATCATTATTATCTTGTGCAGAGAAGGTGTTAGTCTTGAGTTGAATTACCGTAAACTGCATAAATGCTACCTTTAGGTCTATATATACAAATTTGTTTCAGTGTTGGGAAAATAATGCGATTCAAAAAGTTGTTTGATCCTGGACAAGGGCACTGAAAACCATTAAAGAGATGTAAATGTATTTTCACATGTAAAGCTTGAAATCTACTTTTTATTATTCAATCTGTTTCCTTTAGTTAAAAAATTGTAATATTAAATCGGCGATCGTTATTTATTTTTGGAATGAAGGCGCATTAGGAGACTGTTACCAACAAGTTCTGAGCTGACCTACTTTTGATAAAAATTTCTGGTGATTTTTGATGAAAATCACTGGCGATTCTGACTTGGGCGGTGCCCATCTTAATATAGGCAGGATTTCAACGGGGGGTGGGGATTTCCAAGAGTTCAGTTCGCGTTCGAGTCCTAATGCCTACTCTACTTCGTAGGTCCTGTGACGTTAGTCACACTGCTCATGTTTAGAAAGGGGTGTGCTATTTTGAAGATAATTTCCAGAATTACTGCTAGTTAGCACTTTGACCTGCCTGCTCCCAAAGAAAATATATTGTATAATTAGCACAAATGCTAAATATTGAATATTTTATCTAAATTGCAGCCAGAAGAAATATTCAATATTCTAAATCGCAGCTCCAAATTGTCCAACTGAAGAAAATTTAAGACAGTCGCAAGTACATTTTCAATTGTGATCTGTTCAACTCCATTTAGACAATAACATATTTTCCTATCGTTCTTCCTGGTTAAACAACGCACAAGTACTGGTGTATAGGATGTTTAAGACAGTCCCAAGTAAAGCTTGATTGGTGACGGGCGATATAAAGGCAACCTCACTGATGCAGACAGCTGACATGTATTCAGACTTATTGGCACAACAAACCAATCATTCAACGACACTGTATGTTGGCATGCACGCAATGACCGAAGGTGTTTCGGAGACAATATATTGCCCTTTCTCCGACACGGTGTTACAGATATTTTAATTTATTAGAATAACTTCTAATTAGAGTAGATTATAATGTGCTAAATATTGAATAGGTTGTTTTTTCTCCGAAAAGGACCTTGTGGATATTTAACTGCGAATCTCTTCTATTTAGTATAGATTATAAATTCGTATAGATTATACAGTGCTAAATATTGAATATATTGTCTTTTTGCAGACGCCAGCTACATATTTAAGTGCGAATCTTTCCTAATTAGATGATATTATAAAGGTGTTAAATATTGAATATATTGTCTTTCTCGGACGCCAGCTAGATATTTAACTGCGAATCTCTTCCAATTAGATGATATTATTAAAGCGCAAATATTCAATATATTGTCTGTTCTCAAACGTCAGCTACATTTAAGTGCGAATCTTTCCTAATTAGATAATATTATAAAGGTGCTAAATATTGAATATATTGTCCTTTCTCCGACACGGTGTTACAGATATTTTAACGCGAATATCTTCTAATTAGACTAGATTATAAAAGGGCTAAATATTGAATGTATTGTCTTCTCTTCGAAAAGGCTCTTGTGGGTATTTAACTGGGAATCTCTTCTATTTAGTATAGAATATAAAAGTGCTAAATATTAAATATATTGTCTTTTCCCAGACGCCAGCTTCATATTTAAGTGCGAATCTTTTCTAATTATATGATATTGTAAAGGTGCTAAATATTGAATATATTGTCTTTTCCCAGACGCCAGATAGATACTTAACTGCGAATCTCTTCTAATTATATGATATTATCAAAGTGCTAAATATTCAATATATTGTCTGCTCTCAAACGTCACCTACATATTTAAATGCGAATATATTCTAATTAGATGATATTATAAAGGTGCTAAATATTGAATATATTGTCCTTTCTCCGACACGGTGTTACAGATATTTTAATGCGAATCTCTTCTAATTAGAGTAGATTATAAAAGTGCTAAATATTGAACATATTGTCTTTTCTCCGAAAAGGCTCTTGTGAATATTTAACTGCGAATCTCTTCTATTTAGTATGGATTATAAAAGTGCTAAATATTGAATATATTGTCTTTTCCCAGACAACAGCTACATATTTAAGTTCGAATCTTTTCTAATTAGATGATATTATAAAAGTGCTAAATATTGAATATATTGTCTTCCCCGGACGCCAGCTAGATATTTAACTGCGAATCTCTTCCAATTAGATGATATTATCAAAGTGCTAAATATTCAATATATTGTCTGTTCTCAGACGTCAGCTACATATTTATGTGCGAATCTATTCTAATTAGATAATATTATAAAGGTGCTAAATATTGAATATATTGTCCTTTCTCCGACACGGTGTTACAGATATTTTAATGCGAATATATTCTAATTAGACTAGATTATAAAAGTGCTAAATATTGAATATAGATGCTATTAAATTAACCCACTTTTCTGCCTACTGCGGCGTTTAGCAAAAATATCTGCACAATATTGCTAAGTATGCTATTTAGAACCATGTTAAAGCATAGGAAATTTGAAAAATTTCTATAAAAAAAAACAATCCTGCACCTAATCCTAGCCACAGGACATTCTTAGCCTCCACACCCTATCTAACACGTAACGTGAGAACTTTTAATAGGTAAAATCGGCATCGGATTTAGATAGAAAAAGGAATATTACATCTTTTACTACATGTCTTGTTTGGAAAATCACTAATTGGTTTGAAACTTGCTGAAATATATGAGCCGGATAAGACATTTATTAGGTAGCCTTCAGACCTGATGTTTCCCCCCCTCTCAATCCAAATTAATTAAACGTAACATAACAAGGGCGGTGGAAAGAGATACCGGCGTACCGAAAGACCTTTATCGTATGAGAGGCCATGTGGGTATTGAATGACATAATTTACTTTCTGCATAACAAAATCGGGTCCCCCTCCCCCTCCCCCCCGATATATCTTTTTCTGTCTCTCCTGGATTGATCTGGATTTTTCTTGTCAATAGTGCGTAGATGTGACCTAGTTTTCCCCTTGTAAATAGTACTATAAAGCCGTATGGTTAAGTGTATGGTATGGATTGCTTGAGTGAATCATATGTGGGAAAACATAGCTGACCTACATTTTAATATCCGTGTGTATATACTGCACCTATTTCAACATCGCAATTCAAACCTTCTGATCAGTGTAACAAGATGGGAGATTCTCGGCTAACAAATGTCGTCAGCAGACGACTCCATTATCAATTGATCCAATGTGCTGCCGAACATCTTTCTTCAAGAGGCCCTGAATTACATTCGTTCCTAATGACGTTATCATCTGTGCTCCCACCTGGAATCATTGCCTCAAGCGAAAACAATATTTGGCAGATTTTTTGTTTTTTGGAGTCCGAAGATATTATATCTATCGGTAATTACGAGAGGCTGAAACAAATGCTGTTAGATGCTCATCTAATGGAGTTACACCGGAAAGTCATGTCGAGAGAAAAATGCGTAGTGCAGGCTTTAAACCAGAATAGCTCGCCCATCCAGGAATCCATCGTCAGTGAGTATAATTCAATTTAACGAGGTCGAACACAAACATATAATTAAGGAATATAATCCATAAGTAAACAAAGATACCCACATGTACATGACTTTCTGATAATTATTCAGAAATCAGATCTACTTAACTGATAAATCATATACTTATTCAGAAATCCGATCTACTATGTGTATATTGTATCTTTGTATATGTAATAAGAAGTTAGCAATTTACTTCGTCAAACATAACTCAAATGTGAGCTTTTCGTTTCTCAAAACATTGAAAAACATACTTTGCCACCATGGGTGCTGTTCCATTTGTAGAGTTAAGAAGCATATTTACTTTCCCATTTATATCAGGGGGTAATTCTATTATTTTCTCTAACTCGCACAGAAGATTTTGTCTGTCTTCCTCATAAAGAGGGCAATGAAGTAAGAAGTGAATTTCCTCCTCGACTTGATCGATTTGTGGTTACAACATTTGAACATGGCGACTCGTTCACCCATGCAATACCGTCGCAAATGTTTCTGTTCTCAGTTGTGCTTATCGCAACATGCTATCTTCCAATCCTTACCTACCAGTGCAACATGCAGAACACTTTGTCTGAAATCGTTTGACTGTTTGGGTTTGAGGCTTCGAAATAGCCTCGAATCAAATGGGTTGGAAAGTTTGAATTCCTCGCTTGGGCGTGAGATGGCTTTCAAAGTGTTCTGAAGTTTACACTGGCGGGTTAAGGATGAAGTTAAAAATAATAGAATGTTGCAGTAGGACCCGGTCGTTTGCGAGGTGGGTGGATATAGGCACACGGCATGGCGTAGGCTAATAAGAGTTCCTTATTTAAGATATGTTACGCCAGAATGGACTTCTGGTTACCCTAAATTGTGACATGCAAAACTATTTGAAAATACCATAATAACGCATATATATATATAATTTCGCTGTACACGATTCCGATAGTAACATGATGTGGGGCGAAGTGGATCATGTATCTTTGCAAGCGCATGTCCTCATTTATCGGTCGTGAAGAGCTCACCAGCAAAACCAATTAAGATTAAATAACTCCTGGTATTCGGCTTGGCCATGTATGAGATTGTGATTTTAGCAAGATTTTAGCTTCGTTAGCAAGAATTTAACACACCCAAGCTCAACGAACTTAGATATCAGCTCGGTCTGAATGGTGATCTTGTCTTGTTGACGATAGTGAACACAACGTCGAGGAGCGGTTAGTAATCTAGGTAAACCATTTGGATACTGTTTCTCTTTTTTGTTTACTATATTGGTTCACGTCTTCCTGTGTGTAATTACAAGGGTCGTCATTTTAAAGTTGTTTCGCCAGCTAGTTACCTGATTGGCAAAAAGATGTGGTTCGAAATTCCCACGAAATATAGTATTGATACGACAACCAATGAAGATGACTAGCTCATACTTTATTTTTGGGGCAAGGCAACGGGCATGTTCGACTAGCGGGTGTCAAAATGTTTGAATGACCACCCCCATGACAAAGGAGTCTGCAAGTTAAGTACAAGGAGCGAAATAGGTGAATACTGTCGTATGAGCGATTTGAACTACGGTATAGTTGTTCTGTAAACATATTGTATGCCTCTGGAGACGTATTCAGACAACCGACATTACTAAAAAAGCAGGAAATACATTTATCTACTCTTGTGACCAAATAAGTGACCATGATTTAATCAATAATTGTTAAGTTACTCCATGAAATATCAAGAGGATGAAGTTCAATATCTATCAAAGGCGTGCGACAGTGTCCTATGTCTTTCCGTAATCTGAAAAAAAATGTTCTTCGTTTTCAAGTATACATGTAGTGGTAGCAGAGATGTGCGAATCAGCGGATTGGCACACCGGTAATGACCGAAGCGGATAACATGGCATCGTCTACCATCGTCTATTAATTTTCATATCAAATCCGCTTTCATCAATCAATGTGTGACAATCTCGGAAAATAACTGTTTGGTAAATGTAACATTACTTGTAAGACATTTTTCCAAACGAACTCAAACCATAAAAATAGGGCGCATTGATCCACTTTGAGTTGGAAAAGTCAGCTCAAGACAAATGCTCCCCAATATTGGATAGATTCTACGCCTAAGTTCTAATACATCCATTCTTCACAGTTCAGTAAATCGAGTCAGCGCGATTTTACCTGAAGGTGAAGACTAACTTCATTAAATATATGATGTAGATATGGAGTATAATTTGTCAGAGAGTTGGGGATGGCTGGGCACGTAGTAGGGGGAGACTGATAGTGTTTCTGAATTTGATTCAGGTTCTGATTGTGACCAGACCCTGAAGTCCCTACTTACCACAACATCATGAGTCGGATAAGATAAGGTAAGAAACAATCTCTAGATATACTCCATCTACAATCACGCAATCATTTCAGATGGTTATGGCACGTAAAATTCAGGCAGTTTTCGTGAAAACCCATCTCAGCAACAATAGGACAGAAGCTGATAGAAAGTACGGACATTCCAAAAGGCGGAGAATTATAAGGGTGTGTGGGATATACATGGAAATGGCAGGCGTGTCATGGAGGTTGTAATCCACTCATCGTAACACCTCGACCAGGAAAAACGACATGATTTCCCTCTTGCAGATTTCTGACGCATTGGCCAAGTAGAACATTTTTTCATTTCCATTTTCTCTCTTGAGTAAATCTCATTTCATATAACCTGACTATGACGATCCACGCTGATTATAAAATGTCTGAATGGAGACTGTTAGAGCCATCAATACGAGTTTGCAAAACTCAAAATGTACTCCATATGGCTACCCCACATAGCTACCGCAGTTTGCGTCAGCAATAGGAATAAACAGTTGGTATATAGAGGATATCACCTGTTTCTTGACGAATACCATAAATATTTCATTCGTCAAGAAACAGGTGATTTTCTTTTTATTATATACTTCTGATGTACTACTTTATGCTGATTTTTTTTAAACATTAAAATAATTCAGATTTTGTTGGCTTTTTCGACTGAAGATGCACTGAAACACTGGTTATTTTCACTGTGACGTCACTCGCGGACTACTTTGCTGTCAACAAATCGCATGTGTTGCAAGCGAATTTCTTTCAGTGGAGTATCCTGCACTTCAGTATTGATGACATCCAGCAGATCTCATGAATTTTATTAACTTTATATCTCAAATAAACGATTTTCATGCCGACCCGTAAGCCATCTCTCCTCCCCCCCCCCCCCCCCCTCATTCGGCAGAAAAGCACGGTCGATCCTGTGTAGAGTCTGGCTTGTCTCGCTGTCTGCACTCGGGCAGGTCTGACGCACTGGTTTCTCTTTGACCTCCCTGGTTCCACACGGTGTTTGTCTTTGCACAGAATATTCTCATTTCAAATAAATCCCGCGTTCGCCCTTGATTTCGTTCATGTCTACCCAAATAGCACTATTTTGATTTAGCAAAATCGAATGGTTACGATAAGTGCATAAGTTATAGCGGCTAG
>JAVTVY010049556.1:0-22841 GCA_036873755.1 Hanleya hanleyi
AAAAAGTTTGAGTCTGAATAGTACTTACGGCAGTAGAGGACGTTCATTTCTAGAGTTGAATGCTGTTTTAAATTTCGGCATTTTCAAAATCCGGTTAAGAGAATACAATTCATGAAAAAATGGGGCGTCACCATACTGGTTAAAAAAACATGGCAGCCAAATGCATGTATACTACTGGAAAGTCATATCACTGAATATACAGGGATATTTGATTTGTTTTCTTGCTTGCTGTTCAATAAATCAAACTTCCCGAGGTAACATTTTTCCCATTTTGCTATATAACACTAAATACATATAGTTCTTGTTGAATATGTAATAATAAAATAGGGGGACACCATGCTTTCTTAGAAAATATTAGCGGTATAACAGATAAATTAAGCCATTCCAATCGTATTTCCAGTCGTGGCTTCGGGAAATCGGTGAGGGGTAGGAAATATTATTGGAAGTTCATTTATTAGCTATTTATTTACAAGTTCTCTTGTTTGAAAGTAACTGAGAGTGAATTTTGGGGAATTTCAGAGGCATAATTTTCAACCCCGGGAGCACTATGCATCCTCCAAACGTTGAATCTAAAATGCTAACTTTTTAGTCAGTCTCATCACACTATCGAACGAACAGTCCCATTTTGAGATGCCTGGGTAATTTTGTTAGGAAATTCACCCTGTTTTGAAAAAAATCGACGAAACATCATGGTTTAGCCCCATAATAGCAGGGAAATGACGTCCTCTACTCCTTTAACAAACTTACCCGATAACTTGGGGCAAATGCTTACAAATTTTAGACCAAACTATAGTAAAATGAAACTGCTGTTACAAGCGAAAGACAAAGATTATCTATTCAAAGTGCGTAATTATGTAAAAATTGATACACAGGTCCTTATATCAGGAAAATACTGACTGGCTGTATTATACATACGTTTATATTGAAGATGTACGAAAATAGCCTAATTGTCACTGTTGATTACGTTATTAGAGCAAAATATTGAGTACACTCTTAAAACGCTAATGTTAGATTTAACATCTAGAGTGTGGGAGAAGTGAAAGCATTTAGAAAGTCTTGTAGTTATAACATATAAGTGTTAAATGCAGCATTTAAATCTGTTGTATCCAACACCTAAATGTGGTGAATACAACACTTTCTAAGAGCTTTCCCCCCTCCAACACTCTAGATGTAACATTAGCGTTTTAAGAGTGTAGGTGGTAAGTGACCTTGATCGCTGATCTTGGTAGAGTGAGTTGCTGGTGGTGAGTGACCTTAATCGTTGACCTTGTTAGCGGGAGTTGCTGGTGGTGAGTGACCTTGATCATTGACCTTGTTAGAGTGAGTTGCTGGTGATGAGTGACCTTGATCATTGACCTTGTTAGAGTGAGTTGCTGGTGATGAGTGACCTTGATCATTGACCTTGTTAGAGTGTGTTGCTGGTGATGAGTGACCTTGACCATTGACCTTGTTAGAGTGAGTTGCTGGTGATGAGTGACCTTGATCATTGACCTTGTTAGAGTGAGTTGCTGGTGATGAGTGACCTTGATCGTTGACCTTGGAGAGTGACCTTGATGGTGACCTTGGTGGTGAGGGACCTTGATCGTTGACATTTTGATCTCAATCCTGATACATGCTCCCGACACATCGCGTCCCACTTTTTAAAGCATACACTCTCAAAATTAGGGTAAAATCACTTCAGAAACGTATATAATATCACAACAATTAACAAAATATCACTGTCATGTATGTGTATTCTATTGAATTCCTGTATTTGTGTACTTCTGCATCGTAATTGCTCGATTGAAATGTCCAATTAATCTGTAAAAAGCACTGTACCATCCAGGTGATTTAAGCTCCCCTCTCTACTCATTACAATTAGATTCCGGCTCGTTGCCTATGGTGTACTGATTGATGGCAAATATAGTGATGTTTTGAATTATTTTGATCTTGTAGTCATTCTACTTGAAATGTAGAGTTTATTGCACTACATATGTATTTGCCAGATTATCATTCTCGGCTCCCGTAGTTTCTAGTAAAGTCACCTGATGCAGAGCATATTAGTTACAAGGTTTGTCAGTGACCCAATACAGAAATACATGGGATCAGTACGTTACATGGTTTGTCAGTGACCCAATACAGAAATATATGGGGTCAGTAAAATTTCAAGCAATGTAACTGTATCTTCCTCGCTTGGTGCACAACATGAAAAGGATAGATCAAGGACGGGTTGATTCGGTGTGAGGCAAATGTCAGGGTAAAACATATGTTTATAATGATTATTTACAATAAACAGGGATAAAATAAAAATATGAAATCAAGGAAAAGTAAGAAATCAACATAATCACAGTTGGTATAAAGCAGCTCCACCTCGTATTTGGGTCTTTCATAAAAGAATGAATCATGAAACATGTTTGTACGAGTATTGATAAAAAGTCCTATGTTTGTTTAAAGCACAGTGTGCTCCATTTCTGTCTAGTATTGAATTACAGTCCATGTAGATAAAATTACCTTTACATACATAGGAGTCAAAGTCACATATTCATTTGAAAAGATATTTCCTAAAACATATGATCATTAGATTATTGGAGCGATATGCAAGAGGTGGAAATAATTGTCGACGTCTGGTTACTTAAAAGCAACGATATGACTTCACCGGAAAGCTTCCCACGGCACTTAACATTCAGATCAAGTGGATTCGGTGGATTCTCGGGCGTTGCCTTAGTATCTCAGTCGCGCTTTTATTGCAGTTCTTCATGCGGAGACCATGAACTATCCAAACGAACTCCAGCACCAGTTTAAGCGGAATTCGATACGCTAACATATGAGCTGTGATGATAAATCAGCTCAAACAACTCATCTGATGTTAATGGATGAGCATCCATGACGTCTGATAGAGTAAAGGCCTCAACATGGGGTAAACCTGGTGAAGAATATCCAGAAAAGCTGACCTATAATGCCCGACGTCGTACGGCTTAAACTTCTCACCAAAACAATAAAGCTACATATATTTGTCGAATAACATGTACAGAGGGCGAGCATCAGGGACTAACAGTATAACACTTGTAGTCCCAGGAATATATATAGTCAAATTTGTCGAGGGGTCTAAATGGTCATTAAACGGAACTAAAAAAATACCATATGTGTCTCGAGAATCCGGAATATCTGGGAAGGTGGAATCTTCCCCTTCACCTTTAACGATCTTCCCCCTGTGGTTCTGGAAACCGTACGGGTCTCCAGTCAAATGTTCATGGGTAAATTCAAGGTGGTAGCTGTATGGGCGCAACAAGAATGGTAGCTTGGCCATTTTATGGGGGCGTATGGGCGCAACAAAAATGGTATCTTGGCAATTTTATCTCTCGATTTTTAAAATTTTCTGTGGTAAAAGTGGTCAAAGTATTTTTATTTCATATCATATAATTATTTTCTACTTTGTTCGTCAGTTAATCGGAATAAATTAAAAAAAAAAATCTGGCCAAAAATTCGCCAAAAAAAAGTATTGGGGTGGGGGGGGGGGAATGACGCCACTGTGAAGTAACCAGGACGGTCATCTGGGATATTTTTGGATCTGGACTCGTAGATAAGTGTGGCAAGATTACTCACCCTAGACTCAAGGATCTGGACTCGTAGATAAGTGTGGCAAGATTAATCACCCTAGACTCAAGGATCTGGACTCGTAGATAAGTGTGGCAAGATTAATCACCCTAGACTCAAGGATCTGGACTCGTAGATAATATAGGTGTGGCAAGATTAATCACCCTAGACTCAAGGATCTGGACTCGTAGATAATATAGGTGTGGCAAGATTAATCACCCTAGACTCAAGGATCTGGACTCATATATAGGTGTGGCAAGATTAATCACCCTAGACTCAAGGATCTGGACTCATATATAGGTGTGGCAAGATTAATCACCCTAGACTCAAGGATCTGGACTCATATATAGGTGTGGCAAGATTAATCACCCTAGACTCAAGGATCTGGACTCGTAGATAATATAGGTGTGGCAAGATTAATCACCCTAGACTCAAGGATCTGGACTCGTAGATAATATAGGTGTGGCAAGATTAATCACCCTAGACTCAAGGATCTGGACTCGTAGATAATATAGGTGTGGCAAGATTACTCACCCTAGACTCAAGGATCTGGACTCGTAGATAAGTGTGGCAAGATTAATCACCCTAGACTCAAGGATCTGGACTCATATATAGGTGTGGCAAGATTAATCACCCTAGACTCAAGGATCTGGACTCATATATAGGTGTGGCAAGATTAATCACCCTAGACTCAAGGATCTGGACTCATATATAGGTGTGGCAAGATTAATCACCCTAGACTCAAGGATCTGGACTCATATATAGGTGTGGCAAGATTAATCACCCTAGACTCAAGGATCTGGACTCGTAGATAATATAGGTGTGGCAAGATTAATCACCCTAGACTCAAGGATCTGGACTCGTAGATAATATAGGTGTGGCAAGATTAATCACCCTAGACTCAAGGATCTGGACTCGTATATAGGTGTGGCAAGATTAATCACCCTAGACTCAAGGATCTGGACTCATATATAGGTGTGGCAAGATTAATCACCCTAGACTCAAGGATCTGGACTCATATATAGGTGTGGCAAGATTAATCACCCTAGACTCAAGGATCTGGACTCGTAGATAATATAGGTGTGGCAAGATTAATCACCCTAGACTCAAGGATCTGGACTCGTAGATAATATAGGTGTGGCAAGATTACTCACCCTAGACTCAAGGATCTGGACTCGTAGATAAGTGTGGCAAGATTAATCACCCTAGACTCAAGGATCTGGACTCGTAGATAATATAGGTGTGGCAAGATTAATCACCCTAGACTCAAGGATCTGGACTCGTAGATAATATAGGTGTGGCAAGATTAATCACCCTAGACTCAAGGATCTGGACTCGTAGATAATATAGGTGTGGCAAGATTAATCACCCTAGACTCAAGGATCTGGACTCATATATAGGTGTGGCAAGATTAATCACCCTAGACTCAAGGATCTGGACTCATATATAGGTGTGGCAAGATTAATCACCCTAGACTCAAGGATCTGGACTCATATATAGGTGTGGCAAGATTAATCACCCTAGACTCAAGGATCTGGACTCGTAGATAATATAGGTGTGGCAAGATTAATCACCCTAGACTCAAGGATCTGGACTCGTAGATAAGTGTGGCAAGATTAATCACCCTAGACTCAAGGATCTGGACTCGTAGATAATATAGGTGTGGCAAGATTAATCACCCTAGACTCAAGGATCTGGACTCGTAGATAAGTGTGGCAAGATTAATCACCCTAGACTCAAGGATTAGCAAAATACTCAGATGTTAATCAAATTATTCACATTCTTGTAATGTTATTTTTCCTGTGGTTGCCATGGAAACAAGGTGTTTGATCAAAATGCTGAAAGGTGCCAGGTGGGCACCCTTCGGTTTCGTTATCTGCATGGTCCATGAATGTCAAAATCATTAAAACTTATTGTGGGACCTCTGGCGCAAGGTTCACTCATCTGACTGCCGGAATATATGGTTACCCGTCAAAGTTCATATAGACTTTTACTATTCCATTGACAGTTAATCCGTTATAACCAAATACACCCGCTCACTTCGCCTACCGAGTGAAGTGCGGCTGTCGATATGGTCCATACGTTACCAGCTATGTATTTAACAGTCCGCTTCAACAAAGTTTATCACAGCTCGTGAACCAATAAAAGAACACTCTACTGAAATTGACTGCAAACCTGTTCGAATACAAACATGACAGTAGTCCATTAGATCAATGAATGATCGTATCTCTCAAGAGATATTCGATCAGAGCCACATAACACATTGACGAAGCCCGATTTATCCACCACAACTTACCGGAGATATTCAGCGAATTATATATCACTAGAAGGACATGTACTCCGTATTGTCTCCAAGCTGTGTACAGGTACATCACTGAAACTGTGGAGTTTCAATTCGCAATGACAGAGACAAGTTTTACAGCTTGAAGACGGTATTTTTTCTAGCCTCAAAACATCGTCTGAAGGGTTATAATTTACGTTATGTTGATTAACATGTTCGGACCCCTCCAAGCCCGAATGAATCTTAGTCGCTCGTGTCCTTTCACTGCCTGCGGTGAGGAGAATTGAGAGAGACACGAAAAACTTTTCATAGAATAAGTAATATGTTTGGGCATCTCTAGCACTATGATAACCGCCTAGTGACCCATTTGATTAGGCGGAATCTGCCGTCAAACACGTATGTTTTTCAAGAAAACCATATTGTGAAAATCCCATTACTAGGCACAGCTCTTCCATGACATTCTTTAGTTAACAGATCACGTGTCGTATCCATAAAGCAATCCATAAAGCAATCAACATATCTGACTAGGTCACACAAGTGGCATTCCCTAATTAAAGAATGTATTCAATGCCCTAATATAAACCTTCTCTGTCCAACCGGATAATCGATGTATATGACATACTTTATGAATTATTCGGGGGTATGCAAATCAGGGTTCCAGTATTGTTAAAAAACTAAGATGATGGAATCGCTTTCATCCGCCTGTTATTTTTTTTCATTCCTACTCCGGAGTACTGCTCGGTAACAGATGGGGACACTAATGTCTTCTACTAGCTCTGAAAAAGTTGACAAATGCAATTACAGATCCAATTCAATGGATGAAGGCACTGGCACAGGGATGTATTAAACAACATTTATTTCCTAAAAAATCGTTCCTAGAGACAAGTTTCTGATGGTTTTAAAAAGGCTGCTATAGAATAGCTTATAGTATCGCACGAACGTAAATTTCAGTCACTAACTTATGTTAGAGGATATAATTTACTTTGGACAAGTAAGCCCCGCAAACCCTTATTTTTTGTGTAAGCTACGATTGGCTTCAGATTAAGTGGCTGCTTAAGATTAGATTGGAAATTCTGATATTCCTCCTTTAGCATACGAGCGGCTTCAACATATCGCCCGCTATAGGGAATCACAAAAGCTATCTCCCGTTTAGACCGTTTATCTGGATCAATATTCATGCCGAAATGATATCGTGTTTGTAACGTTTTGAGCCAAAATGTCTCGTATCGCTGTTAGATCGTCAGTCTCTTCCGGTGTGGTGAAAGTGGGAATTTGTTCAATAGGCATGATCTCAAAATGTTCCTGGGCGATGTGTCCTGGGAGATTGAAATAGGCTTTAACCGGACCGTCATTTTGAAGTGTAATATGATATTGATGGCGCATGACTCGTTCCCTAAAAGCCCTTTTTGTTTCACCGATATACTGTTTAAAACATTTTCTACACGTAATGAGATATATTACGTTCACCGAGTCACAGGTGAGATGGTCCCGTAGTTGATATTTGTTTCTCGTTTGTTCACGTTCGAAGCACACTCGAGTCGCGATGATGGTATCAAGTTTACATCGTTGTTTTAGGCATTTTGATTTCATCCATTGCCGACGTTGGGCGATTATGTTTGATCCTAACGGAATCAGACCCACGGGTGTTGTCTGTGCGATGTGTCGTGATCTCCCGGAGGGCGTCCGATTCGACGCAGGAAACGAGCTGAATAGCCTCCAGGTTTCAATACTCGGAATAGTACTGAACACGACTGGTTGAAACTTTGGAGATTGCTAGAATTTCGGTGATTTGATTATACCCTTAAACATATGAGGAGGATGAAACGACTTGGCATGGAGGAGTTTATGTGTGTCAGTAGCTTTGAATCAAAGTACTTAAAGTACTGATGTCGGGTTTACTTGCATCAGAGGAGTTTATTAGTCCCATATTTGGGAAGAATGGTGGTGTTCGCTTGACATAGGGAATCGTCCTCAAGCTGTTCGGTTTGAAGGGCCAAACTTTCACTTTTATCAAAGGGATATGAAATGGACCATTTTGTACAGCCTTCATGCTGAATTATAAGACCCGAAATAATGAAGGACTGCAGATGCACGAAAACGGATTTATGGCTCACTAAAGTTGGTAAGTTGGCTTATTTTCGTATTTTTAGGCACTTTTCGGTGCGGATTTTCTCTTGTTACAAAAATAGGACACCTTTAACCAAAACCAATTTTAGCTATTTTGACCAACAAATAAGTCTAAATATGATTTTGGTTAAAGGTATCATAATTTTGCAACGAGAATTTTGGAGAGAAAATGTCGACTGTAAATGCACCGAAAAGTGCAAAATACGGCAGGTTTGAACCACTGTAAGTCTGGTTGTGTTTGTCTGTGGGTCTTGATTATTCTTTATCTTTATCTATTCAAATGGTCAATTTGGTGCTTTTTAGACAAAAATTAGCCCCACCAGCTGTGTGTATCAAAAACGCATTGAGGACGATTCCCTATCTAAAGCGAAGATCATCTTTGTGATCTTGCACTATATATGAATCATAACTTTTGTTGTAAGGTAGCTTACCAAAGATTGAAAAATGTTCAAAAATATTAAAATTCATATTCGTAATAATAATTCATAAAGTGCCATATAGTTATAGAACAACCTCAAGAATATGTGTGTAAAGTTGAAGTTTCAGATCTATATATCATGTACCAATTTCGAGTTCTTGCATTTGAAAGACTGACTAAAAAAAACTGATGGGACAACAAGTGCTGGTCCTAAATTACTCGCTGGTTATCCTGCTATTGCTTTGTGGCGCAGTGACTTCCTGGCATCAGCCCCAGATAATAGCCAGATAGGATCGGTTGTCGCTGGACCGTGGAGAATGACTCTCCGCCTCGCCGTAACAAATGCTACCAGATAAAGGCAACTTTTAAAAAAAATTGGAAAGATAAAATTTACTGCGATAATCTCCCAATTATCACGTTCAATGCACAAGCCACTGTGTATATGACTGTCAGAGAGAAGAACGGTATTTTTTTTATGACAGGGTTCGTGCACCTTTAGAGGTTCAAAATTCCATGACTTTTCTATGACCAATTTTTGAAATTTCCGTGACCTCTAAACAACGGTTTTCATACAAGTTCCAGATCAGACATTCATAACTCAGCCATCGTCCATATCTGACTTCATATTGAAAGACAATCTATCTATATCAGTGTGACTGTATTTGTTTCAAACACCACAATATTTCCGGATCCAATGTCTAATTTGTTGAAAGAAAGCCAGAAATACCCTCGCGATGATCGCCGGCAGTTGTTGGCATACGGCCACGGTCGTGCAGGGTATTGGTCGTCTCACCGTTCGAGGTAGAAGTTGAAGCTCGGGCGAGCACGGCGGTCTCTTTTATTGTCGTTATTGTCTCGGGTATAGTCAGAAATGCCGGTATGTTCATGTGCTGGCCGCCCTGATTTTTCTGTCCATGCGTAATGTGTACCCTGTAATTTTTGTATGGCTTCGTAAAGGACCATCGCCCATATTGGACAGATCCACATTTGTTTGACACACCGTGTACGTTGCTGTCCTCTCACCGTGACGGGACAACCAGTTATAATCATCCAGTCTCAGCCAATGTTCACTAAATTTGCATTTTCCCGGCATCGGCAAAATTAGCCCAAAGATAAATTCCAAACCAACGAACAATGGCGACTGTTCTGGATACGTAAATTAGTACAGATGTCAAGAGCGTGAGCCAATCAGCTGTCGACATTATGACCTCGACCAATACACGTCACAGAATATGAATATTAATTCAGCGGGAAACAGTCACGAGTTTGGTTCAACCAATGGACTACACAAAATATGTAAATGAGCTGTCTGACCTAGTTCCAATCTGGCGAAATTCGGTCACCAGCAAGCACGTTTCACGGCTGTTTGGATTTTTATTCCGCAATAAATTTCGCTGAACTTCAGAGAATAACTTAGCTTTTTCCACTCATTCTGTACATATATCCATGTCCTTTCAACGAAATTCCATTACTCTTAGCGCCTGGAATTGCATGGCTTGTGCGAGGCCTGTTGTGAATGCTGTAAGGGGCATCAAAAGAACAGTCTGCGGGCAGGAGATCAAAACTACACATGTGCAGAAGAAAAAAGAAAAACTGAAGAATGATACTAATGTAGGGTTTACCCTTGGTAAACCCGACAAAAATACCTTGTAATCTAAGTACCCAGTATTGGTAACCCCGGACCCTTTGTAGACTGTGACATCCAAATAGTCAATAGAGGATTCGTGAACTACTGCTTCTAATGTTTTATTGAGATCATGGCTGTTCAGAATGCCAATAAATGGCAAGAGATTTTCTCTAGGGTGATTTCAAAGAATAAAAATATCATCCAGAAACCTGAGGTACAAGAGGGTTGTTTGTCGCGTTTCCTTAAAGCCCTTTCTTCCCACTGAGCTACATAAATAGAAGCGAAGTTAGGACTGGATCTTTTCCCCATCACACATTCACTGACCTGTTGATAGATTTCTCCATTAAACTCAAAATCATTTCCTTTAAGACTTAAGTTCCAAAAATCCACGAATTTCGTCATCTGGTCTTTTGGGATCGCGAAACTGCTAAAAAACGTTTTGGATCGAACGTATTGCACCGTTTTTATCAATTGTATACATTGATTCAAGATCCATAGTGACTAGAAGAGCATTCGAAGGAACGTTGATTTGGGATAATATACAGGGTCTTTGTTGTTAACCCTAACAGGCCGGGCATTATGGGGCCTGACAAATTTTCGACTCTGTCTCCGGAATGACAAAAAGCGGGGAGCTGACACTCTGTCACGTTATTAGTTTGTCGTATTAGGGTGATTTTGAGCCCATTCGCATAGCCCCTGAGTAGAGTATCATGAGCAAATTCAAAATGGCGACCAAATGGGGTACCTTTAAAGTGATGTTTTTTGTCGTTTTTCTTCAAAACTCCTGCTTTTTTGCGATGGAAAGTGGACAAAAATATTTTATTTCAGATCACATTATTATTTACTAATTTATCATCTAATTTTCTTTTTCCGAAAAAATTACTTGAAAACGGGAATTTCCGACCGAAAAATGCCTTTTTGAAAATGATGTCACTTTGACGTCATCATAGCGGCCATCTCGTATTTTTTTTTTTTACATTTTCTGCTAGAGCTTGACCCAAGAGTATAGTGTGGTGAGTGTCCTATCTCAAGAGATTAGAACAATATTCAAGGGGGGCTGAAATGGCCCCTCCTTGGGTTAGAACGGTTTACAAAAAGCCCAGGCAAGAAAGGGTTAAGGAAACAAGTAGTTTTGTGGTTTGTAATTTACCGATTATTTTGGCAGGCTCACTCACTATTTTAGTAAATTACCGATAAAGTTTACGAAAACAGATTCAAACATATTCTTAGAATATTGTCACAGGCAGTTTTTTCTGTCTTTTTGTACTCTCAGTGGCAGGTGTCTACTTTGGTTCGTGTATCGGGATTCAATTACAAAGGGTTACGACACAGGTGACTGGTGTCGTATACTATTAACATGAGGTCAGTCGATGTATCGCTTAAATCCCATGTCCTCGAAATGTATTTCAAACCACACACATTTATATCACCGTCTACGGCATTTTATTAACCTGTGTCCAGTACATTATGACGTCACCCTATACAATTGAGATCGGTACGTGAAACGTCTATTATGAAGTTTTATAAATAGTGATTTCAAATGAGATAAACTATCTATTTCACGAAGCGACGTTCAGCTTGTTATAGACACTGAAAAAAGTGTTTACAAGCTCCAAAGAAGACCACTAGTTATAATGGACATACATGTACTTCAGTATAAAATCCTTAAGTGTGATAATTTGAAAGAAAAGTTTTATCGTGTATTTCTTCCACTTTCCTTTCTTGGTCTTAAATTGTCTGTATGACCTAGCGAACCTATTCATTAGACTACAAGAAGCATAATTACTACAATGATCAGGATACAGTAATTACCCTTTTCAGCAACAAAGAGAACATTATCGAAAGGTCATACAACATTAGCTGGAAGTGATAATGCAATCACCCTGGGACTACTATCTTTAAAATATGACGCTATAAGAAATGGAAATAATCATAAACGAATCTCATGTGTAAGTAAAATCGATACAATATTGAACATTGTAACGCCATAGTTTGTAATACTAGCTCAGATGAGCTATTAAATCGACAAGATAGAATGAAACAAACGGATAGCATGAAGATGAAATAGCATGTTGAATTTTACAGGCGGCTTCCTGTACACGGACTTCGAAGCCAAAAACAACCTCCGGCATTTATTCGCATTTTATTTTCTTTGACTCTTGTACTTTGATCCACGACGATTTTATGGAATAAAACAAATAACGTATATATGCATGTATTCATATTACTCAAAGCGTATCCAGCGGCATTGACACTATGCGTTATTAATTCCGCGACACATATCAGCGAGATTCATAATCAATAATACGACCGACACGACAAAACCGAGGGAGCTGAAACTTCGTTACTTTAGAGCTGATCATATTGGAGTCATTCTGGGCCTATCACCCTAAGCAGAGGATGATGGGTAAATTCAAATTGACGGTCATGTGGTATCTCACAAAGCCGTGTTTTCAGGTTTTCTGCCCATTTGCTGACCTAAAAGGACTACAAAGTATTTAAGCAAGACTACATGTAACTATTCTCTATTTTATTTGGTATTTTTTGAGAGAAAAATCGGAAAATACATCGAAAATAAGCAATGGCTGCCGATAGGATGACATCACTGTAACGTCAGCCTGATGCCCATATTGGTTTTTTACATTCAAGGTAGCGCTTGAACCAACAATACTGTGTGATAAATTTCAGTGTCCTAGCCTTAGCGATAGCGAAAATGTCTAGGCGGGGGCAATTCTCCCCTCCCCAGGCTGCGATACACCCCACATCGCCCAGGCCGGACAGGGTTACATCAGTCTGAATAAGCGGAGTCCTTAGTCCGGGATCGAAATGGATTCTCGATGCACTCAGGCGATGGGAGTCTGAGACATTTTCATATGAAAATCTGATTTTGCCATCATTATAGTCCATGTCCGAAACTTAGAATGAAGCCTATTTCTGTCAGCACCATGGATATTTTCCTCGAAAAATGCAATTATTTAAATCATGATACTCGATAATTGACAGTATATTTGCAAAAATGAGAAATAACAAATTTTGGTTGACAGAAATAAGAAATGTCCTACAGACTGCTGGCTTCAACAATGTATGGTTATCAAGTAACAGATGAAATAAAAGCATCTGAAGAGTTCTTTACAGATTATTACATCATCAATTTATTCAAAAGTAGTAAACTCAGAATGACCAATCCATCTAAAGGTAAAATATACGGTGTTTATTTGAAAAGTTTTGAATTTGGACAGTACTTAACAATCTTACCAGAAAACTTAAGGAAAATACTTGCAAAATTTATAAACCAGAAAAGGCGATATCTGATTCCTCCATGGGACCGAAATCGGTGGAATGATATGTCATGACTGAAATCACACCTTCATTACCCGATATCGAACGCGATTGAAAGATGACCCTTTGCAGGCACCATTGTGAAGAGATCAAGAGAATTGCTTTATCCGATACTTACATAACAACAACAATGACATGGACTTTAATGTCGGCCAAATCCGATGCTCATATGGAACTGTCTCAGACTCCGACCTGCCATCGACTGAGCGCGTCGAAAACCGAATTCGGTCCGGATTAAGGACGAAGGCTGACTTAGGACGATGAGCGGTGGTCATATTTTCTCGATTTCCGGTAGATATATTAGATTTCTTGGGGCAATGCGCAAACGCGAAAGATGTTCACCGGATCAATGGAGGTCAAAAGCACCCGATTTCTCGACGATATTATATAAGACATATTTCGAGTAGAGTATATAGTACAATGAGAAAGACCCGCTGAAACATTGGTAACAAAATAATCCAACAGAGTATATATATCGCTCGAAGGACATTGACTCCATATTGTCTGCAGACTGCGGTCACGTACGTTACTAGAACTGTAGTGTTACAATCGGCAATGGTAGTTTTGCAGCTTACACACGGCATTGGAGGTTGGAGGAGTCTAATAATATTTCAAACATTCTGAAGTCAGCAAAACCATGCCAAATAACAGAACCGTCACATATTTTATGCCAATACAGCAGCACTGTAGCGGGTGAATTTTTCAATTACCCCAACGCCACCAAAGGCCCCGACTTGAAGAAATACACTTCAGGTGAATATATCTGTGATCATCAATCGAGTGATTTCACGTGTCGTGACTGGTAACCTCGATATTGTCAAGGAAGAACTGAATACCCTCTTGATGAGGAACCCTGAATATGGAGAGCCGAGAAATATCAACTAAAGAGCCGACGAACCAATAGTTCTTGATAAAAATAGTATATTAATTTCGCAAGGCAAACAGGGATCGGCGAACAGGCAGAGCCTATTTGAACGCCTCTCTTCACAAACATATTACACATACATGTACAATAACAAAATGACAGATAACATATGTACAGTGTATAGGATTACAAACAATTACAAGCATACTAATTGACATGCAGCTGCCCATTTATATATATTCTTACATCTGCACGTATAGGTAACACTGCACACCAGGTAGCAAACAACAATTGGGTTATTTAAAGTACAAAACTTGAAGCATATACAAGGTCAGTGGTTAGACGACATGAAACCAAACCGCAAATGCGAAGGGTGCAATGAATCAAACAAAATAAATACATGCGGTATACGTAGATGGACGTTAAAGAATGAGTGAGATAACATACATGTATTTACATACAACAGCTGTCATTGGATACATAAATGTCACATTAGTTAGGAACATATTTACACGGAGTAGTCGCACACAATGTGTTATTTTACGTGTTACATAAACGTATTACGCTTTATCATTAAATGTTATTTATTTGAAACAAGGGTAAATAGGTTTTTAGTGTACAGGCAATCATGCGGAGCCAAGACCTGACGTGGTGTGCGGTAATGTAAATCTTCCAGAGCTGATTATAAATTAATGCACGGGAGTAGTATACAAAAGCTAAATTGAACAAATAGCGCCTCACTGCGCATGCGCAGAAAAAAAAATGGGGCGGTATTGGGGCGTGTGCGCATGCGTGTGTGTGTGGGTGGTGGGTGCTGGGTACAAGATGGCGGCCTAATGTGTGGGTGGTGGGTGCTGGGTACAAGATGGCGGCCTAATGTGTGGGTGGTGGGTGCTGGGTACAAGATGGCGGCCTAATGTGTGGGTGGTGGGTGCTGGGTACAAGATGGCGGCCTGTGTGTGTGCATGGTGTGAGTGAGTGCAAGAATGTATTCATCCGCGGTGATGCAGTCATGTCTGGCGGTGATTCGGTCTCGGGAAAAAGCTTCCGCGGAGAAAAAGTAGTCCCTAGATAAAATGGTCCGATGGGGTCGAGTGAGGTATCAAAGTGAAGCTTAGGTGAGGGGGCATCTAATGGGCTGGGTGTGGGATATTGAAATATCGGCATTGTGCGCATGCGCGGTGGCCGAAGGGTATGAAAATAGCCTATTTGGAGCTAGGAGATTGACTACTGGTCCAGTGGGGTCGAGTGAGGTATCAATGTGAAGCATTCATGAAGGGGCATCTAATGGGCTGGGTGTGGGGTTGAAATATCGGCATTCTGCGCATGCGCGGTGGCCGAAGGGTATGGAAATAGCCGTGTTGGAGCTAGGGGATTGACTACTGGTCCAGTGGGGTCGAGTGAAGTATCAATGTGAAGCCTATGTGAGGGGGCATGTAATGGGCTGGGTGTGGGGTTGAAATATCGGCATTCTGCGCATGCGCGGTGACCCAAGGGTATGGAAATAGCCGGTTTGGAGCTAGGGGAGCCACTAATGGACCGATGGGGTCGAGTGAGGTATCAAAGTGAAGCTTATGTGAAGGAGCATCTGATGGGCTGGGTGTGGGGTTGAAGTATCGGCATTCTGCGCATGCGCGGTGGCCGAAGGGTATGAAAATAGCCTTTTTGGAGCTAGGGGATTGACTACTGGTCCAGTGGGGTCGAGTGAGGTATCAAATTGAAGCTTAAGTGAAGGAGCATCTAATGGGCTGGGTGTGGGGTTGAAATATCGGCATTCTGCGCATACGCGGTGGCCGAAGGGTATGAAAATAGCCTTTTTGGAGCTAGGAGCGCCCCTAATGGTGCAATGGGGTCGAGTGAGGTATCAAATTGAAGCTTACGTGAAGAGGCATCTAATGGACTGGGTGTGGGGTTGAAATATCGGCATTCTGCGCATGCGCGGTGACCGAAGGGTATGATTTTCTTTTTTTTCCTGTTTTTAATAGTAAAAAAAAAAATTTCAACTCCACACCCAGTCCATCAGATGCTCCTTCACCTAAGCTTCAATTTGATACCTCACTCGACCCACTACCTCCAAAAAAAAAAAAAAATTTTAGAGTGTATTATACACTCCTGAAGGAGCTAAAAAAAAATTTTTTTGTTTTGCAGGTAGTGGGTCGAGTGAGGTATCAAATTGAAGCTTAGGTGAAGGAGCATCTGATGGACTGGGTGTGGGGTTGAATTAGGGTCATTCTGCGCATGCGCGGTGACCCAAGGGTATGGAAATAGCCTTTTTGGAGCTAGGGGATTGACTACTGGTCCAGTGGGGTCGAGTGAGGTATCAATGTGAAGCATTCATGAAGGGGCATCGGTTGGGCTGGGGTGGAGTTGAACTATACCGTTTAGGTGTATTGATGATAATAAAATTTAAAGATCACATGTCCAACACATACTCACATAATGAAAGCAAGAATCGAACTTGCGTCCCCTCGAGATGAAGGATACCCGTCCAGGTTTCATTTTTTTTTAGGTGTACTGAAATGCTCTCTCTAATTTATGCCACGGTATCTATTTTTACAGCTGTCAACTGTTATGGTTTGGTCACAATGTTGCCATTTTCTCCCCTATATTTAGCGTCCACAAAAAGAAGAGTATATTACAGCAATTATGTTCAAGAAAACACCCCGCTAGAAAATTGTCTTCAAATTGTCTGTTGTTGTGGGAGTATAAAAAATCCTGGTCAACAGGGGCGCGTATATTTCGTGCGACGCTATGTTGCCAATGCATTGAAATTTGAATAGGTTGTCTGCATGGGTTTCAACGCAAGTATAGTACTAAAGTCTAGCTTACCTGATAAAAGAGTTTAGTCCAGATGATCTGGGGCTGTTTTTTTCCTAGGTGGGTATAACACACCATGAAGCCTTCATCACGATGCATTCGTATGCTAAAAAAATATGGGTATCACCAACCGTTCCCGTGGAGTAGAATTTCATCCACCAGCTGTCACTGTTGTGGTGCGGGTCGGGGGGCGGGAGTTTTGCACTGATGAAAACCAATGTCGTCCTCTCTCACGAAACCAAACACAAAAATTGACAAATTATACGGACTGCCACGATAAGCGAATGTATGCAACAAATAGCGTTCCGTACTGCAGATGTCCGATAAAATCCCTCCAGTCAAGGGGGAGGGGGAGTGTTACAGAATGTTGATTCCACAAAACCTGTTCGGTGGCCTACATCATCGTTCAATCGCTGCTCATAAAGGCTGCGTTCAGCTCACCAGAACTGTATACACTTCGAAATCTGTGAAAGAATATCAATTTTCACGTTTCCTGTCTGATATCACACAAATTTATGCGTCCGCTCGAACACAACACAGCACACTCCCTCGATTACAGTCCACGTGTGACGGGTATACATGCAGGCGATGAATGATGCAGAGTTTCGTCACATTATTGATCTCAGCGGACACCGAAAGGAAGAAAGTTCCGTTATAAACTGCGACAGAGAATGTTCCCCAGTTCAGAAAACAACACAATGATCAGTGAAATCGTCCTCCGTATGCCTACCCGGGGCGCGGTAAAACAGCAAGAAAATTGTAACAAAATGGCTGCTCAAGGTCAATTTGCCCGGATAATAACGCCGTTCAAACCACAGTCCCATCTATACGCTTTGGTGCAAGGGAGACAACTCGGACTAGACCAATTCCCAGGCGAAGATGATGTCCGCTATATTTGGCCTGTATGGGTATAGGGGTGGTCGGGTTTTTTATGGCTTTTACTATGAGCTATGAGGTTGATCATGTAGAATACGATGGAAAAAAACTATGAAAGTACCGCGTAGGCTTGTATATAGATCCATATAGACCCATATACACTCATATACTGGGATATTAGTATGTATAAATCCATACGGGGTGGACATGTTGGAGTCTAGGTGGAGCACTAGTGGCCCGATTGGGTAGAGTGAGGTCTTATTTTAAAGCTCTCGAGGAAATAAATAAATAAATAAATAAATAAATAATCAAAAAAATCGGCGAGTAGTAGACGAAGGGAAAATTGGAAAGTACTGACCATGCCCCAGAATACTTCATATGCATATCACGGCCTTAAGGCCTATGTAAAATGTAATCTACTTCACAGTTTAGTAGTATAAAAAGCGCAAGTCCTATTGACCTTGCCCCTTCCAAAGAAATAAAATCGGCTCTATTTTACAGGAGTATATACGCAGGTCACGTGGGTTTTCACTAAAAACTACCTCCAAACATAGAAGAGTTCCAATTTTTTCCCTTAGACGTCCGTATGTTCATCCTCCAAACCCACAAGAGTTCCAATGTTCAACCGCCGGGGTGTTTTCCCGCCCCGCCCCAGCGCCCCGCAGCGCGCGCGCGCGCGCGTCATCTCGCGTCATCCCCGGCAGTGCGCGCGCGGACGCGGGTCAAAAGGTCAAAGGGTCACCTCCAGGTCAGACGGTCCAATGTCCAATGAGACAATGTTGCGGTATCGCTATAGTCAGAGCTTGAGCACAAAAAAAAAAGGGATTCTAGATGAACCTGGGAAAGATGGGCAGTTCCATGTGGACCAATCAGCGGTCGAGAAAAAGAGCCAATCAGCGGTCGAGAAAAAGAGCCAATCAGCGGTCGAGAAAAAGAACCAATCAGCCAATCGGGTGGTATTCACGGTGTGCTTTCGCTGACGTCCGCGCCCATCTGGTTCTTGTACACCCGGGTAATGTTTTTCTGGACATGGATGGGTTACCTTTGGCTCCATTCACAAACTGATTGGCTAATACGGTGTTCAAAGCCACTTTCATGCATTATGCTCATAGAACTTATAGTCATCAACATAATCTATACGTGTTGGACGAGTCTTTTCACTCACCGTATACACGTACCTCAATGAAATGCCCGCTCCAAACCTAGACCAAAAACACGTGCTTGGTCTGTAGGCTGATTTCATTGGCTCTCTATTTTTTACTATAGTGCTCTTGCATTCTAAACTTGATGGGTACCTAGAACTTATAATAGTCATCAACATAATCTATACGTGTAGGACGAGTCTCTTCACTCACCGTATACACGTACCTCAATGAAATGCCCGCTCCAAACCTAGACCAAAGACACGTACTTGGTCTGTAGGCTGATTTCATTGGCTCTCTATTTTTACTATAGTGCTCTTGCATTCTAACCTTGATGGGTTACATTTTGAAACACATCCTACACCATGATTTCAGTTTGACTGAATCTCCACGACAGGCATTGATGCATTAGGAATAAAACACACAAGACAGGGTTTTTGGTGAGATCTCATTTTTTTTTTTATTCAGTGAACAACAACAACGTGAGAACAACCACGTGAAAACTCAAGCCCAGAACAAGGGGCTTGTAATTAATTGAAGCCCAGAACAAGGGGCTTGTAATTAACTGAAGCCCAGAACAAGGGGCTTGTACATTGAAGCCCAGAACAAGGGGCTTGTCATTAACTTAAGCCCAGAACGGGGCTTGTACATTGAAATGATGGGCGGCCCAGTCATAGACGAGTACATCGCGGTCCTCGGCCTGGGGTACTCGTCAAACATCTGTACGATAGTAGATAAGGGTCTTCCCCAGCATCGATGGTACAGGTAAAACAAACAATATTGTCCGCACACGCCACTGGTCAGGCTTTGCAACGTTTGACTGTTCCAACACCACGTCTCTGTGCCTTGATCCATGAAGTCTGTTAAATCGGGATGGAGGGGTGGCAGACCGTACGGGTCAAAGTATTTCCCCTGCTGTTCTGTCAAGTACACGGCCACCCAGTGTTCACCGGGTCGATCCATCGGGTCCGTGTTGAGAACGTAAGCAGCCGGATACATACGGTCTAATGGAAACACATCTCGGGCGAACACCCCTTGAAAGGCCCTACGTGTCTCTGGGTCATTCTCCAGCACGGTGGTTATCTGGTCTGTATCCATGTTAGGTGGAGAAGTCACACAGGACGTGGCGCGCCTTGTCCACTTGAATGATGTTGTCAAACTCGGCGTAGCAGATCACATTGACGGTGGTCGCCAGGGCTCGTGCAAAGTGGATTTCCAACCGTAAATTGCCTTGCTTGGTCAGGGCCAGCTGATGGTCGTTCTCTAAGGTGGGGGTCAGATCGAAGCAGAACAACGTGTATCCGTTCCCGTAGTCCTCCCGACTGATCATATTCCCTTCGTCCTGGTTTATTTGACCGGTGGCTGTAAACAGGCTCTGATAGGCTCGAATGAAATTCCTCCGCCCAAAGTTCGGGGTTAAGGCCGTGGCTGGCACCTGTTGTCCATCCACATGCAGGGCCACAAAATTGATGCCGAAATGTTGAAAGTCAAACGGATTCTCTGGGTAGGCTCCGCTGAAGCTGGTATTTTCCACACAGGCCAGGATCAATCGCTTGGGTAGTTCCCCCAGGAACAGGTTTTCTTTGTTGGCGCCCATATTTCCAGCAGGCACAGAGAACACTTTGGTTTGCACACGTCGGATAGGGTACTGGGCTGGTTTTGTTTTCAAGGCTTTCATGTGCCCCAATTGAACGGCTGGATTCGGTTTCACTTTTCGGACATACAGGACTGCGTCTTGGATGACAATCTTATAGTCCGCTGCATGCCCCTCTACGTTAGTGGCCATTAAGGCGAAGGTCGAAGGCGCCCGTATCAGTCGGATTTTGATGGGGATCTTGTTCAAGAGGTACCGGTCTTGCATGAACATATCTGCATGCAGTCGACCCATCATATCCACCGAGGCACTGTTCGCAGTGAAAGCCTTCCGTTTGTTATCTCCCCCATTGTCCGCCGTGTCCATGTGCTCGGCCGTGTCCCTGTAGAATAAAGCGGTTGTCAGCTGAGATTTTTTAGCCTCTCGGCCATACGACAACAGTGTCTCGATGTAGGCTCGATAGGAGTACGTGTTGGTGAAGTCACTGATGAGTTTGTCGCTGAGAAAAATATCCACCTGCTGAAACATCGAGTGCAGCCAGAGATTCGTCGGGCCCACCGTTGCTTGGTCAGCGATTCTGGTGCCAGCTCCATTGACCACCTTGGCTTTCACATACAAGTAGGTATGGGCTAAATCCACATAGGCCGTATCCGCATTACTGATGGTGAACTCGATGGGCCCGGTTTCGTTGATGCTGGAGAGCGGGAGATGCTCCACCCATAATCCTTGTTCGACGCTGGTTTGTGTGGGCGGCACGGTCCACAAACCAAATTCACTGTTGGTGGAGGGGCAGGACTCGGCGTGGATTAAGGCCATGTTTTAAGAAAAGATATCCTTTGTCTTCTTGGATGTGCGTCGTCGCTGGGTCGGTCGTCGACTGGTGCGTGGTCTCGGTGGGGCAGCTCTTTTATTTCCAACGGTGCGTTGTGCTTTGGCCACCAAGACGCCTCCCGCTTCTTTGGCCCGCCGTTTCAAGGATTCTTTGGGTGCCGTACCCCCCAAGACATTACCGGCCACTTGCAGTCCACTGCGTACCGCTTGTTTGCCGATTGCTTTCACCCCACGCGTCACCAAGGGCAGGAACGTTTTCACAATGCTGCCGAGTATGTTCCCCAGACCATGTCCTCGTTACATGCGTGCACCGCTAAATACCGGAAAGCCACACCCGGCCTGTTGGGCATAATAGTCGGCATAGCTGCGTGCATCGCACTCGTAAGGTACTTTCATTATGCAAAGTGGGGAGCACGTGCTTGTCGAAAATGAAGTGTCAGCACCACTTTTCCTCGTTCGAATGCCACCGGTCGTCCCGTGTCATCTCTTATATCCACCGTGATCGTGTTGATGTCAGTTTGTCGTACGCGCAAGTAGAGCATGTGGGTGAAACTGTGGGTGACTTGACCTCCATACGTCTTTTTAATGGGGATCACCCGTAACAGAGGTGTGTTGATATCGCCCACGATGTGGTTGTCCACCACGTCCGAGTAGACGTAGAGTCCGTACATACCCGACTTCATATCCATCGGCATCTCGCCATGGTGTTGGGTGGGACCAGCGAACGTCTGTAGATCGAAACCCATCATTTGCTGTAGTGTAGGACTGAGTTTCACATTCACGGTATCGGTGACGGTAAGCTGTGCCTTGTCGTTGTGTACGTTGACATCGAAGAACACGTTTCTCTTGAAGCGCAAGGCTATCAGGCGTGTTGCACTATCCGTCACCCCCCGTAGCGCCTTATAATGCATCAGTCTTGACAGCCCACCCATGAACTCTTTGGGGGTATCGTATTGGCGTTCGGGCAGGGTGAGTCGGGTGTTTTTGCCTTCGTAGGTCACCTCGTACCACACTTCATTGGCTCGCACGTTGTACCACGAGTAAGGGTATTGGATATCCACGAGGGCACATTCCCAGCGTACAGGTAAATGTAACTGTTGTGGTAACTGGGTGACGTACTTGGCCACGGTGTTGTCAGGAAACACATCCAGCGAACTGTTACTGGGTAGGGTCAGGTAAAACATGGCGACTGAGCTGTCCTGCTGCTGCTGTTGGTTTTAATAGGCCTTCCAGGCCTTGGGCGGTTGTGTGCGGCGTCGTGTTCGTCGCGTTGACTTGCTACGTGTCACGGCTCTGGAGATGTGGGGTGTCTTGATCAAGGGTGTTTTTTTATAGGCGCGAAAAGAAGGTG
>JAVTVY010049557.1:0-23324 GCA_036873755.1 Hanleya hanleyi
AGTTAACACTGGAGGTATGATACTAGTGTGGTAACTATAGTTAACACTGAAGGTATGATACTAGTGTGGTAAATAAACGTAGTTAACACTGAATGTATGATACTAGTTTGATAACTAGTTAGCCCACCAGATGGTGGGCTGTTCAAATCGCTTTTCGTCCGTGGTCCGTCCGTCCGTCGTCCGTCCGTAAACAATTCTTGTTATCGCGATTTCTCAGGAACTACTTTATGGATCTTTCTCAAATGTGGTACACAGGTTCCCCTTGGGGTCTAGTTTTGCAAGATACCTTTTCTGATCCGATTCGTAAATCCAATATGGCCACCAGGCAGCCATCTTGGATTTCCCCATGAAACCTTGTTATCGCGATTTTCTCATGAACTACTGCATGGATCTTTGTCAAATTTGGTACACAGGTTCCCCCTTGGGGTCTAGTTGTGCAAAATACCTTTTCTGGTCCGATTCGAAAATCCAATATGGCCACCAGGCAGCCATCTTGGATTTCCCCATGAAACCTTGTTATCACGATTTCTCAGGAACTACTGCATGGATCTTTCTCAAATTTGGTACACAGGTTCCCCTTGGGGTCTAGTTGTGCAAGATACCTTTTCTGGTCTGATTCGAAAATCCAATATGGCCACCAGGCGGCCATCTTGGATTTCCCCATGAAACATTGTTATCATCATTTCTCAGGAAGTACTGCATGGATCTTTCTAAAATTTGGCACACAGGTTCCCCTTGGGGTCTAGTTTTGCAAGATACCTTTTCTGGTCCGATTCGAAAATCCAATATGGCCACCAGGCAGCCATCTTGGATTTCTCCATGAAACCTTGTTATCGCGATTTCTCATGAAGTACTGCATGGATCTTTCTAAAATTTGGTACACAGGTTCCCCTTGGGGTCTAGTTGTGCAAGATACCTTTTCTGGTCCGATTCGAAATTCCAATATGGCCACCAGGCAGCCATCTTGGATTTCCCTATGAAACCTTGTTATCGCGATTTCTCAGGCACTACTGCATGGATCTTTCTCAAATTTGGTACACAGGTTCTCCCTGGAGTCTAGTTGTGCAAGATACCTTTTCTGGTCCGATTCGAAAATCCAATATGGCCATCAGGCGGCCATCTTGGATTTCCCCATGAAACATTGTTATCATCATTTCTCATGAAGTACTGCATGGATCTTTCTCAAATTTGTTACACAGGTTCCCCTTGGGGTCTGACTGTGCAAGATATCTTTTCTGGTCCGATTCGAAAATCCAATATGACCACCAGGCAGCTATATTGGATTTCCCCACGAAACTTTATCGTCATTTCTCAGGAAGTACTGCATGGATCTTTCTCAAATTTGGTACGCAGGTTCCCCTTAGGGTCTAGTTGTGCAAGATACCTTTTTCGGGCCAAATCGAAAATCCAATATGGCCATAAGGCAGCCATCTTGGATTTTCCCATGAAATCTTGTTATCGCGATTTCTCAGGAACTACAGCATGGATCTTTCTCAAATTTGGTACACATGTTCACCTTGTGATCCAGTTGTGCAAGATACCTTTTCTGGTCCGATTCGAAAATCCAATGTGGTCACCAGGCAGCCATTTTGGATTTCCCCATGAAAATTTGTTATCGTGATCTCTCAGGAAGTACTGCATGGATCTTTCTCAAATTTGGTACACAGGTTCCCCTTAGGGTCTGGTTGTGCAAAATATCTTTTTCGGTCTGAATCGAAAATCCAATTTGGCCACAAGGCAGCCATCTTGGATTTCCCCATGAAACCTTGTTATCGCGATTTCTCAAGTTTGGTATTTTCGAGCATGGTATCTTAAAAGAGATATCTCAAACTAGCCCAGTAAACAGAACAGAATTAGCATTCGTTTCTAATTATAAAATCTTAAGTATGTTTCATAGCTCATGCCAAAGTGTCAAAGAGATTTGTCTTCGCTTCCAGTACCCAATGACACGTGCAAAAAAAAAAAATACAAAAAAAATACTACAAAATGAAGACGAAGGATCCTACGTACATGTACATTCACTTTCAGACTAACTGTGCTCATTTCTCTTGTATTATAACAACCAACTTACGTACAGTTTCTAGAAATCTTGAAACTCGTGAAACTTAGATTATATCTTGGTGTTTTTCAGTGTCCCTTTTCCGATCTTTTTCGCTCAGATTCGAAATTCTGTAAGCAAAATTACAAATCAATCTTTTGTTCTTAGTAACAATGGACAAAAACATCCTCTTGTCATTAGCTTACAATTATCGGGCAATGGTGGGCGCCAAAATCCTTCAGGATCTCTCGTTAACACTGAAGGTATGATACTAGTGTGGTAACTAGTTAACATTGAAAGTTTGATACTACTGTGGTAACTAGTTAACACTGAAGGTATGGTACTAGTGTGGTAACTAGTTAACACTGAAAGTATGGTACTGGTGTGATAACTAGTTAACACTGAAGGTATGATATTAGTGTGATAACTAGTTAACACTGAAAGTATGATACTAGTGTGGTTCCTAGTTAAAACTGAAGGTGTGATATACTATTGTGGTAACTAGTTAACACAGATGGGTGTCGATTAGCTCTTGGTACAGATCATTACACCTATGTAATCTCTCTAATAATCCAATCCACCTATCTACATTCAATCATCCCCAATTCTGGGGACAACATTCAATCGGCTGTTCTGATAAATTTGATCACCCTCAAAAATCATTGAAATAAGAGAAAATAATGGATTATCCGTATGTTTTTGAACCATTTTGTCAACGTCTTGTTCTCATAAATTTGAACACCCCCAGATTTTATGATGAGAAGTTTTACTTTCTGTGATTGAATTATTAGAGGGATTACCATAAACATTGATTAACTCTTGGTTATTGATTAATTGATTAACTTGTATATAATGGAAGTTAATGGAAGATACAATAAATCAAAAGATACTATTTCTGAAGACTGAAATGTGGTTACTCTCAGTCTTGTTATGGGAGGAGCCAGGGGTGTCTGAGCACACTTGAAAGTGGGGGGGTGTGTGTGTGTGTGTGTGCTGAACTCTATATAGACCATGTTAAATGCTGGACTGGTGCTTTCTAAGATAGGACTTATAACATTGCAGTCTCGAAAAGTGGAGGGGGGGGGGGGCTGTAGCCCCTCCCCCGGCCCCCTCTGTTCCGCGGCCCATGGGAGCTACAGCTATGTTCTTGTTCCTGTCCACCATAGTACTGAGTGTGCATCTACATTTAGACCATTGAACTAATTTGCACTATAAAGGGCTGTTCCAGAATAAATGTATGTTGGGGGTACGAAAGGCATTTGATAGATTTGGCCTATGGGTTTTCTCCTATTTACATGTCTTAACTTGGACATATTGATTATGATGAAGATGATGATTTCTGTATGGCCCACTGTATGCCAACTTAATATCTCAATGTTGATATTCTGCTTTGTTGGTAAACACCTGTAGTACTATGATTAATTAAGAGCTCTTTGTCAACATTGTCAGCTTTCCACTTCCAGCCAAGCAAGATGTGCATTGTTTAAATGTCAATGATTTAATAGAAATCGGGCATGTCAGGAATTTTCTCCCGAAACACATGTTGTGTCAAATTATATGGGTGGTTGGTTTCAGGAAATGTGCCTTCTCTCCTCCCCTTTGTGTGTACTTTTGTAGAACAGTCGTAACAATCTGCTTTGATCAAGTAGAGGTCCAACAGCTCTCAGATATTAATGGATAGTTGGACAAGCATTGTTTGTGTCTCCAGGACAGTCCCACCCCTTTGCGCGTACTTTTCTATAACACCCCTAACAATCTGCTTTGATCAAGTAGAGGTCCAACAGCTCTCAGATATTAATGTATAGTTGGACAAGCATTGTTTGTGTCTCTAAGAAAGTGTATCCTTCAATTGTTTATGAATATAAAATACATTACAGAGTGAAATCTATGTGACATTCTAATAATGTATCATATTCACTGATTATAGCTTCCTTTTGTTTGTTTTTTGTTCAGGAGAAGGCTGGGATGCTACCATATCTTCTCTGACCTTGGCCAGTATCAAGTTTGATGTGTTAAGTACAACCTGTAAAAACCCTGTAAGTAAATGTTTTGTCTCCACTCTTCATGCTCTCTTGATGCACCTATGATACAAAAACTTTGTGATTGGTTGAGTCTTCTTCTAATTTGCTCACAAGCGAATGGAAATACCTGGTTTATTTTTGAAAATTTGAATTGACCAATCAAATGTTTCAAACCTGGAGATATCTCTTGATGCACTGGAGTTACTTTAATAGGTTAGAGGGAATTACCTCTCTAAAGTGGAGGTATAAAAGATTGTTTTTATTTAACAACTTTATTTATTCATCATAACACTCCAAAATCTTCAGGCTACTTACATGTAGCTTGTATATTGTTACATACTTACATGTAGCTTGTATATTGTTACATACTTACATGTAGCTTGTATATTGTTACATACTTACATGTAGCGTGTATATTGTTACATACTTACATGTAGCGTGTATATTGTTACATACTTACATGTAGCGTGTATATTGTTACATACTTACATGTAGCGTGTATATTGTTACATACTTACATGTAGCGTGTATATTGTTACATACTTACATGTAGCTTGTATATTGTTACATACTTACATGTAGCGTGTATATTGTTACATACTTACATGTAGCTTGTATATTGTTACATACTTACATGTAGCTTGTATATTGTTACATACTTACATGTAGCTTGTATATTGTTACATACTTACATGTAGCGTGTATATTGTTACATAAAAGTGATTTTCCAATGAAAGTGTGCGTCGATTAAATTTTAATAGAGAACAAAACAAGTCGTCTATTAATATGCAAATTAAAGAGCTGACAATTTGTTATTAAATAGCTGATGCAGATTTGTATGTCCATGGTCGCCTATTGCGAAGGTCTCTCAGTTCGATATATTCTTGACTTTATTGGGCAAAATTGATCATTTTGACTTCTATTTTAGAGAGGTGGTTCTCCCTAACTTCTATAAGGTACATTGTGGCTTTATATGAACCAAAAACTGATTTATAGAAGAATAAAAATGAACTTGAATTTCAGAAATAGAATTTATATTTTGTTCATTTAGAGTTCACAGATCCCTTACTTCATCTCTCTTTTGATAGATGTGATGGTTCGTTTGAACCCATGACATACGGGTATTCACTCAAATGAGTCATATTCAACAGACTGGTGAAATATGGCTTTGTCTGGGTTTATACTTATGACTGTACAAAGAGAGATTCTAAATTCCCAACCCTGGCCTATTGTCATAGAGAGGCGTCAATTAAGAAACTCTTTTGGGAGAAGTTATAAAATGGTGTACATCTGAACTGAAGAGATACTCATACTTTTACATTCATCCTGATGCCATAACTCACAATATCAGGGATTTCATTGATATTTTTACTTCACCTTTATAATGTATACCTTTGCTATCTGATTGCAGGTCAAGATGAATATGTCATGTTCAAGGTCGCAGACTGAAGGCACGGGTAGTGATAAGAAATGTGGGACATTTGTGATGTATAACTGTGCCAGACTCGCCACGCTCTTCTCACATTTTGATCAGGCTGTAACTAAAGGTAATTGATTCTGACGGCACAAGAAATCTTCAGAGACTTTATAATGATATACCTCAGTCCGTAATCTTCCCCAGACCAGACCACAAAAAAAAAAAAAAAAAATGTAACGAATATCTATCAATTCCATGCTGAGAAGAAACATCTTCTTCCCACTTTGAATCTGACCTGGGCCCGGCCATGTATTGCAAAACGGCATCATGGGATTACTACCGGAAGTCCTCAATATTCCGTCTGTGTAATGGCTATTTAATAATAGACGATTTTCGCTTCCAATGCTACAGTAATGTAAGTGGAATGTGTCAATAAAAATGAAACATATAACATATTGGTATGTTGAGCGAATCATTTTCATGCTATTTGAAATCCTTAGTCATCTTGAACATTGAAATTTGTTTGCCCCTTTTCTTTAAGGAATATATCCAGCATTACCCCCGCTTGAAGACATTGATTTCTCCCTATTGAAGGAGGAGGTATGTGTATACATCCAATATGAAAGGCATACATACAGCAAGGAATGGGGTTTGAGAGGAATTGAGGGAGTGGGGGGGAGGGTGGCCTTTAAGAAAGGAGCTTCGTATTTATTTTAATGACTTTATAGTGAGATTATCTCCCTTCATTATAACACTAATATTTACTTTATTTTTTCATTATCTCCATTCATGGTGATGATGCCATACACCTTTGTCAGATTATCACGGAATTAATGCTTTAGTGAATGTTATCATAATAATTTTCCAATGTTTAGTTTTAGTCCATCAATCAAAAGTTCAAATCTACTTGAAAATACCAGATCACAAATGATGTTTTGTTGACTACGCTTTGGCAGACCTACCAGCATAACATCAAGAGAGAACAGTTTTTCCTCTCTTACTAATAGAACAAGTGACGTAAACATCGCATAACGCCACTCTCTGTGTTGTGATTCACGAACCTTTCGAAAGCCTTAATAATCATATTTTGGGCTGGACAAACTTCTCATTGGGTTATCTCCCTTTATTGTGATATTTTCACTCTTATTATGATATACATTGTCAGATTATCTCCCCTTTAATGTGACACCATATATTATTTTTGCATTGTACCCTTTTGTGATGTGAGGATTTTCACTGTGTGTAACTTTTCAGCTTTGTCAACCTATATTTCCAGGAAGAGTGGTGTTTGCTATTCAACTATGTGTGGCCATTTCCAGATGTGATTACGGACACTGTAGATGACCTTAATACTGAGAGGTCAAAGGTCACCGTTGACATCCATACACATACGGTAAAGATTATGTTTTGTCCCGAATGGCATAGATTTTATTGCAAAGAATTTTGGGTCAATATTCCATGCAACCTAGATGTTCATATTGAATCCATTAAAATCAAGTTTAGGTGATCCATTGAGATAAATTGATCACAACGCATGTACGACATTCGCAGTCTTTGGAGAATGAAATTGTGTACAACAAAAAACCAAGATATTTGGTGAGCACCTGTGAACAAGTTAATAACATGTCCTGTCTCAGAAAGTTAATGACATGTCGATCTCAGAAACTCAAAGACATGTCATGTCTCAAAATGTTACTGACATGTCGTGTCCGAGAAAGTTGATAACATGTCATGTTTCAGAAAGTTAATAGCATGTTTTGTCTCAGCAACTTAATGACAGGTCATGTCTCGAAAAGTTAATGACATGTAAGGCCTCAAATTGGTAATGATATGTCATGTCTCAGAAAGTAAATGGCGTGTTGGGTCTCAGAAAGCTAATGACATGTCTCAAAAAGTTGATAGCCTGCCATGTTACGGAAAGGTTATAGCATGTTGTGTCTCAGCAACTTAATGACAGGTCATGTCTTGAAAAGTTAATGACATGTCAGGACTCAAATTGGTAATGATATGTCATGTCTCAGAAAATTAAAGACATGTCATGTCTCAGAAAGTAAATGGCATGTTGGGTCTCAGAAAGCTAATGACATGTCTCAAAAAGTTGATAGCCTGCCATGTTACGGAAAGATAATAGCATGTTGTGTCTCAGCAACTTAATGACATGTCATGTCTTGAGAAGTAATGACATGACGGGCCTCAGAAAGGTAATGATGTATCATGTCTCAGAAAATTCATGACATGTCAGTCTCAGAAAGTAAATGGCATGTTGGGTCTCAGAAAGCTGATGACATGTGTCTCAGACAGTTAATGAAATGTCATCTGAGAAATTTAAAATAATGACATATTGTGTCTCAAGAAATTTAATAACATGTCATGTCTCTGAATATTAATGACCTGTCATGTCTCAGAAATTTGAATTAATGACATGTCTTGTCTCAGAAAGTTAATAATATGTCGTGTCTCAGAAAGTTAATGACCAGAAAAAGGAACAGAAGTAATGGAGCTATACCAGTATAGCCAAGTCCAACAAACTTACTGGTCAATTTATTCCATCTTCTTCTGTATTTTCAGGTTTGCAACTTTCTGATGTCTTTGAGTCAACAGATCAGCTCTTACTACAGTCGTATACATGTCCTAGGGGTAAGTCTATTCCATGGTGCCATCTATACCATTGTGACATTGTCTTATTACAGTGTCTCTTTCTGCATATTATACATGTATAGTACGGGTTTAAGAACATATTATACACTTATTAACTTGTGACGGAGTCAATATCATGAAACCTGGACCCGAGGTCAGACTTGGCAAAGCAGACCTGACCGAGGCCGCAGGCCGAGGTCAGGTCGCTTTGGCCAAGTCTGGCCAAGGGTCCAGGTTTCATGATATTGACTCCGTCACAAGTTTATAAGTGTTTTATTATACCGAATTTATTAAATGCAGTGAATTATCGCCATGACGCCAGACTAGCGCATGGTACCATTATTACTCCTTTTCAAAAACGCTGTTTGGCGAATACTTTCTGTCATGCAGCTGTGTGTTATCGGAAATAAGACACACAGATACAATTTTATGAATAGTTCATGGATAAATCTACAAAGCTGCTTCCAATCTGACTAGAATAATACTGAGAATTTAAAGTTTCAGAAGCGTTTCACAAAGCCTGGGTGTTTTGATACAATGTAGCCACTGGCTTTACACACTTCATTCATAAATCCTATTTAGGTCATGGTGAACTCATTTGATTGGGTGACATCGACAGCGTAAATTTACTCCAGTTTTGAGATGAGAATGAAATGGATTACTCGGGCAGTGCAGATAGAAATTACATATAACAAATTATTCTACCTCTTGAATATTCAGGAGACCAAAACGTATGCTTACCATCCTTCTTTCTCAACTCAGCAAAGAGTTTGAAGAGGAATTCGCCAATTAGTTGTTCTTTCGTTATCGACGAAAGAATATAGAAATTAATATCTTTTGCTTGACAGTAGACCCGTAATATTGAGACGCCTGTATAACATTTTTTGCGTTCTTACTGTCCCTATTTTGTAACAGTTCTTGTGGATTTTCATCGCACAAATCTACCAAGCGACCACCGTCAGCCAGGTTGCAGACAGACGGTACTTGTAAACAGTGACCACGTGATCACAATATTGACTCCGGACCTCACGCGCTCCGCCTGACACATAAACAGCTGGGTCAGTGATTGAAAAATATTGACTCGTGGCTGGGTAAAGTTTGACCAATGAAATATCAGGAAACCCTCATGAATATTCAAGAGGTATAATAAATGTGAGTATGGGGTTGGGGGGAGACTGGCAAGTCATCACTCAGTTAATATCATGTTGGACACAACTTTGACCAGATTTTCTAACCTTGTATATCTTCAGGAATCCCGCGTTCATCTACATCAGCTGATGTATGCCAGATTATACCTACTCAAGGCTGTTCATCAGGTCATGAAGAATGGACTGACCCTTTTGGACCTACTTCCTTTATCACAACTGTAGTCCCTGTTGTATGCTAGATTGTACCTACTCAATGCTGTTCACCACATCATGAAGAATGGACTGACCCTTTTGGACCTACTTCCTTTATCACAACTGTAGTCTCTGTTGTATGCTAGATTGTACCTACTCAAGGCTGTTCACCACATCATGAAGAATGGACTGACCCTCTTGGACCTACTTCCTTTATCACAACTATAGTCTCTGTTGTATGCTAGATTGTACCTACTCAAGGCTGTTCACCAGGTCATGAAGAATGGACTGACCCTTTTGGACCTACTTCCTTTATCACAACAGTAGTCTCTGTTGTATGCTAGATTGTACCTACTCAAGGCTGTTCACCACGGCATGAAAAATGGACTGACCCTCTTGGACATAAATCCTTTATCACAACTATAGTCTATATGCTAGATTAAATATTCAGTAACAAGCAGCAAGAACATGCCGTACCATTGCCAGCAAGAATGTTCACATATCCCACATCGCACGTAATATATTCCGACTTCAGTCGTAATCGCATTTCATTTTACTGCACATAAACCAATTTCGCCTGCGATCTTATCACATTCAAACAGACCAAGTCCCATCAGCCTGGTATTATGTCCCATTTTCTGCATTTCTTTGCCATTGTTAGGAGGGCTTGAATTCTCACGAACGGACCGGACGGAAGCGAAAGGCATTAGTGGCGCGACCTACTGACATATCTTGCAAAGATATATATAATTCACACGGACAAGCACGGAAGTGAATCTTAGTGGCGCGACCTTCAGGCAGATACTGCTGAACGCAATACCAGTCGACGTCTTGTCGTTAAGAATGCGTATGCCGAATTCCAGAGGAATCCAACAAAGCATTTCAAAGTTGTCGCTTGCAGCACGGAAGATCGGAATGAACACCCGGTGGCACCACCTACAGGAAGATCTTGCTGAAACGCAATACCAATCTGAATCAACATCTTCTCGCAAACACCAATGCAGAATTTCGGATTGATAAGATGAAGAGTTTTGATTTTATCTTTTGCAAAGACAGAATTCGGATGGACTGATTGGCGCCATCTAGAGTGTCGCCATCTACAGGGAGAGCTCGCTGAAACACAATACAAATCGAAACAAGGCTTTGCGACAAGAAACGCATATGCTGAATTTTTTAGAAATGTGACGAAGCGTATTTTGTCGCTTGTGAAAGGAATAATTCGCCCGAACGGATGTCAACGAAGTCGTGCCACCTACTGACAGATCTTGCTGAAGCGCAACACCTGTTGACATCTTGTGGCAAGGAACCCACATACCAAATTTCAGAGGAATCTGACGAAGCGTTTTGAATTTATCGCATGGGAAGACCTATAATTCGCACGGACAGGCATGGAAGGATTAACCCCTGCTACCTTCAAGCAGATCTTTCTAAAACGTGATACCAATCGACGTCTTGTCCCATGGAATGCATATGCTGAATTTCGGAGGAATCCGACAGAGCGTTTCAAAGTTATCGCTTGCGAAGAATTCACACGGGCACAGCGGACATCCACAGAAGGATGGAACGAACTCTAGTGATGCCACCTTCCGGCAGATCGTGCTGAAACGCAATATCAATCTAGGTCTTGTCGCAAAGAATGTATATGCCAAATTTTGGATGAATTCGACAAAGGGTTTCAAAGTTAACGCTTGCGAAGATTTTGAGATGGAATGGATGGAACGAAACCCATTTTGAATTCCTGTGACCTCATCGCGGCTGGGAACAGAATTTAGGATTTTCTTGGGTTCCGTATCAGCAGTGGATAGGCATAGGGTTTATTTCAATGCAAATTCTATATGTTATCAGACGATGATGTATTCACAGAGGAATTCACTGGGTTGGTGCTGATGATGTAATCTGTCTTTCGAAATCATGGTGCTGAAACAGGTGCAAGTGGTTTCCCTGTATCTCTGTCATCCTCTACAACTTCCTCACTACAAGGTTCAACTGAGTGTTCATGCTATCGACCTCATGTCCACCATCCACAGAAAGAACGAGAGATCCTGAAGGATCTTGGCGCCCACCATTGTCTGATAATTGTAAGCTAAAGACAAGAGGATCTTTTTGTCCATTGTTACTAAGAACAAACGATTGATTTGTAATTTTGTTTGCAGAATTTCGAATTTGAGCGAAAAAGATCAAAAAAGGGACACTGGAAAACACCAAGATATTATCTATCTAAAGGTTCAGGAGTTTCAAGATTTCTAGAAACTGTACTTGATGTCGGTTGTTATAGTACAAGTGCAAAGCAAAGTTAGTTTGAAAGTGAATGTCCGGAGGATCCTTCGTTTTCATTTTGTAGTATTATTTTTTTTGCACGTGTCATCATTGGGTACTAATCTCTTTGACACTTTGGCATGAGCCCTGATTATCTCCCTTGGATCGAAACACGCAGTAGTCTACAGTTGTCGAGTTGTGACATTGTTTCACAAAAGTGACGTCCCTTCGGCAGACAAAACGGTGGGGCAGTTCACTTTCAACGGCATGGACTAAAGTAAACTGATTTAAAATTTGAAGAAATACATTTTAATTCGGAATCATTTGAAATCCTTGATATAGAAGGTGAAAGTATGGATATTCTCTATAGTCAATATATAGAATATGCCCCATCGTTTGATAAGCCGACTCTTGTGATGCAACATCACAACTCGGGAATACAGTATTAATTTGAAGCGTAACTTGGATTTTCGAATCGGAACAAAAAAGTTTCATTGGGAAATCCAAGATGGCCGCCTTGGACCAGAAAAGGTATCTTGCACAACTAAATCCCAAGGGGAACCTGTGTACCAAATTTGAGAAAAATCCATGCAGTAGTTCCTGAGAAATCGCGATAAAGTTTCATGGGGAGAACTAAGATGGCCGCCTGGTGGCCATATTGGATTTTCAAATCGGACCGAAAAAGGTGTCTTGCACAACTAGACCCCAAGGGAAACCTGTGTACCAAATTTGAGAAAGATCCATGTAGTACTTCCTGAGAAATGACGATAACTATGTTTCATGGGGGAAATTCAAAATGGCCGCCTGGTGGCCATATTGGATTTTCGAATCGGACCGAAAAAAGTATCTTGCACAACTGGACCACAAGGGGAACCTGTGTACCAAATTTGAGAGAGATCCATGCAGTACTTCCTGAGAAATCATGATAAAGTGTCATGGGGAAAACTAAGATGGCTGCCTGGTGGCCATATTGGAGTTTCAAATCGGACCGAAAAAGGTATCTTGCACAACTAGACCCCAAGGAAAAACTGTGTACCAAATTTGAGAAAGATCCATGTAGTACTTCCTGAGAAATGACGATAACAATGTTTCATGAGGAAATCCAAGATGGCTGCCTGGTGGCCATATTGGATTTTCGAATCGGACCAGAAAATGTATCTTGCACAACTAGACCTCAAGGGGAACCTGTGTACCAAATTTGAGAAAGATCCAAGCAGTAGTTCCTGAGAAATCGCGATAAAGTTTCATTGGGAAATCCAAGATGGCCGCCTTGTGGCCATATTGGATTTTCGAATCGGACCAGAAAAGGTATCTTGCACAACTAAATCCCAAGGGGAACCTGTGTACCAAATTTGAGAGAAATCCATGCAGTAGTTCCTGAGAAATCGCGATAAAGTTTCATGGGGAAAACTAAGATGGCCGCCTGGTGGCCATATTGGATTTTCAAATCGGACCGAAAAAGGTGTCTTTTCACAACTAGACCCCAAGGGAAACCTGTGTACCAAATTTGAGAAAGATCCATGTAGTACTTCCTGAGAAATGACGATAACTATGTTTCATGGGGAAATCCAAGATGGCTGCCTGGTGGCCATATTGGAGTTTCAAATCGGACCAGAAAAGGTATCTTGCACAACTAGACCCCAAGGGGAACCTGTGTACCAAATTTGAGAAAGATCCGCGCAGTACTTCCTGAGAATTCACGATAAATTTGAGAAAGATCCGCGCAGTACTTCCTGAGAATTCACGATAAAGTTTCATCGGGAAATCCAAGATGGCTGCCTGGTGGACCGAAAAAGGTATCTCGCACAACTAGACCCCAAGGGGAACCTGTGTACCAAATTTGAGAAAGATCCATGTAGTAGTTCCTGAGAAATCGCGATAACAAAGTTTCATGGTGAAATCCAAGATGGCCGCCTTGTGGCCATATTGGATTTTCGTATCGAACCAAAAAAGTTATCTTGCACAACTAGATCACAAGGGGAGCCTGTGTACCAAATTTGAGAAAGATCAATGAAGTAGTTCCTGAGAAATCGCTGTAACAAATTTTCATGGGGAAATCCAAGATGGCCGCCTTGTGGCCATACTGGATTTTCGAATCGTACCAAAAATGATATCTTGCACAACTAGACCCCAAGGGGAACCTGTGTACCAAATTTGAGAAAGATCCATGAAGTAGTTCCTGAGAAATCGCGGTAACAAAGTTTCATGGGGAAATCCAAGATGGCCGCCTTGTGGCCATATTGGATTTTCGAATCGGACCAAAAAGGTATCTTGCACAACTAGACCCCAAGGGGAACCTGTGTACCAAATTTGAGAAAGATCCATGAAGTAGTTCCTGAGAAATCGCGGTAACAAGAATTGTTTACGGACTGACGACGGACGACGGACGGACGGACGACGGACCATGGACGAAAAGTGATTTGAACCATCTGGTGATGGTGGGCTAAAAATTCCTCAAAAAATGAAGGCAAATTTTAAATCAACTGGACAATTTCTGATGAGATTTTGAGAAAGAAACAACGATTGTTTATTGACACTTTTTTAAACTCCGTATTATGTTAACAATATGGAATGTGATTATTATACATTAAACCGTAAAAATTGTTATTAATATAAATAAATTGTTTTCGAATGTATATGATTGTCTATCTGGCAATAAAATTGGCAGAATCGTTCTACACAGTATAGGAAAACCTATTATAGCATATTTATTTCGTCCCAATAAATTAATAATGAATTTGAACTTCGTATATTCTAACATCGGATTTGTGTTTTCTTATGTGTTCAGCTGTTCATTTCTTTATTGTGTTTCTTATATGCCGGGGGTAAGTCAAAGACGGAGTACGTAAAAGCAGGCGAAGTGTGGGTAGGGCAGAGAGAGTCCGACTCGGGTTTGTCTCCCACTGGGCGCACATTGGTTTTGGCAGGTGACTTTACCGCTTCTTTCCGTTTAGCTGCAGCTTCACGTCTCGAAATCTTGAAAGTGAAGAAAGAAAATGACAAGGAAAAGCCATTAATGTAAGGGTTTAAATAATTAAAATACTCAGAGGCGAGGTTGATCAGTTGTATGCCCGTATATAGTAAGCATTGAATGAATGGCATGTTGAAATGATACAAATTATTCAATCGACGACGAACTTATTTTACAATGAAAGTCAAATATCTGAGGATAGCGAGAGGTCGAACATTATTGATATCACTGAAGAACAGAGCGAATTGCGAGTTATAACCGAGAGTATATTGCTGGTTTCTGTAACCCGAATGCTGCATTCCGTTTCTGTTATGTTGGGCAAAATGCGTTTTATTTTTAGCACATTCTTGTTAGCAATTTCCCAATGTCTGAGATAACCAGCCTAAATGGCCGTGGGAAAAGCCACATCATTAGTAGTAAAGAAAGCGTAAATTAAGCCCTATGGGCGCACTTAACCAGTAGACTTAACCAGTTCAGTCGGAAATAAACAGTGGCGTCCTCTCTTTGTTACCAATAGTCAAATGATATTTAATGCAACCCTGTTTTATCCATACATCTCAAAGAGAATGCTTGTACCATTGCAAAAAATGCCATTTATGTAGTAAACAAGTGAGAAATGACTACATTGTAGTCAAAACCTGCGGCAGTGGCAATAATACAGTGAAATTACAACACATATAAGGGAAGTGGGAAGAGGTGCCGACATACTGACTGCGTCACATGACTTCACAGAATAGTCTTCTGGTTAACCTATTCTAAAGCACATACCAAGAATCTAGCGATTCGTGATATGTGCTGTATCTCAGGTACGCTTTTATTGTACCTGTTCATGTGGCAACTTGGATGATATGACCACACGGCCCCTAGCACCGGCATAAGCGATATTAGATACAAATCTAGAGAGCTATGATGGAAATGCTCTGAAGGTAGTGGTAATTTTAGAAAAAAGCGCCATCTGCCAGTGTTTTCATGCCAAGTGAAGTAATTTTCAACTTCTAACCCACAATTGTAGGAATTACGTAATAATTCTGATACCATATATATATATTCACTTTCCCCGTTCAAAATCCAACGGTTTTCACTGGTCCGTGCCGTCTATACTGAATTGACAGATCAGGTCACAATGATCGCTTTGGCAATGTCTTGGTACAAGTATCATGTAGTATGCCAAGTTTCAAAACATTCGGTTCAGCCGTTGATTTTTTGCAAATCAAAAAGGCTTTCAAATATTTGGAAATCCAAATAAATTTCAAGGATTTAATCATAGCGCGAAAATCTACGCGCTTCGGTCTCCCTTCTCGCTTACTTTGCCCAGCAAAAAGGAAAATTTATATTTCCTTCAAAGTTAATTTTCAATGAATTGAGTATCAGGTCTATCTCTTTGATCTGTGAAACTATGGAATGGGATTGAAGGCTTTATCGAACTGTCCAAGAGGCATAATGACACTTTTCACTATTCAAATTGAGGCCTGTGACAGTCTTGATATTCGATTAGTATATTTAATTAAGTTTCTGCATTTACGTGTGTTATCATCTGCAAAATGAATACATTGACACTCTTTTCCATGCAGCATGTCAACAGCAAGACATGGTTTGCTCCTTCCATATAAATGATTAACTATTTAATTCTTAGGAAATATCATCTCATCTGACATGTTCGGCCAAGCCTTTTCGAAGGATGCTAATTTTATTAATTTCTTCTTTTTTAAATCAAATTCTGCAAACATGGGTAGTGTGACTAACGTCACAAGACCTACGAAGTAGGGTGAGGAAGATGACTTGGGGGTCCAAGCGTAATGTTATGAGTCACCTAGTAGGTCAAATTTTCATCAAAAGTAGTCAGCTGAGAACTTGCCGGTAACAGTCTCCTAATGCACCTGCATGCCAAAAATCAAGGTTCTAATGTCAACGGTTCTCCTTATTCTGCCGACGAAAGGATTCGGATGGACTGACTCACTCACTCACTCAGTCATTCATTACCGGACAATTTGTAAATGAGAGCCTACTTCGTAGGATTAAGAAACATTTCTAGTCAGTATCTATGAATATCTCCCTATACTCAAATCGCGAATATGTTTGTCACTAAGTCATTCCGAAGGTGATTAAGTGCGAAATGTCAGGGCTAGTTCACTAAACAAGGTCTGTGTGTAAGAGAATGATGTCGAATTCTCGTTATTATCTTTTGGTACATCAAATTATGCATTCACGAAAATGGCTGCCAAGTTAAAGTCAATATGAAAGGTATATAAGTATCAAAATCAAACCCAAAAACTCCTCCAGGAAATCAATGCCCTAGCTTTTGACAACGAGGTCAAAGAGATCGCTTTTATGGTCAGTATCTGCTAATATATGACGTAATTCCATTCGTAAAACTGATTGACAAAGTAACGTAAATTGAGAAGTGTAGAACCAGTAAATTCTAGCAGAAATGGGCTCTGACTTGAGAGAATGATGTCAAATGCAATATGTTTTTGCCCATTATCTACGGATACACATAAGTATTGAATTTACGGGAGTGAATCTAAAGGGATTCCGAGTGCCGAAGAGGACGGGAACATCAATACCAGCGAAGCAAGGCCCTGGCTTGCGAGAATGAGGATAGAGAGACTGTGTTCCGAAAAAGGATCATTCAAAATAGCCAAATGTGCCAAATTTCATGCTTGTAACCGAAAGTACACAATAAAAACTGCACAACTATGATGTATTGTTCGCATGATACCAAATTGTCATTTCTATAAGTTAAACATCTTTATTCGGCGAAAGTTGGTGAGTTTGGTCCTAACTTCTGAAACGTAATTGTTGCGTTTGTTTTTATGTTTCATGATCTATAATTTGATACCAAATCAATGTTAATCATAATGACAATGCGTTGCTTGTCTACTTCTTTACCAATATGTGAATTATCTATATTGGGTAGATAAAATGATTACTAGAAGTAGTGAAAGTAGTAGGGAGGATTGATTTGGAGGGAATAGCGCCTCACTGCGCATGCGCGGAGTGAATAATTGGGTTGGCATAGGGGGGGTTCGCATGTCGTGAGTCAATGTAAATGAGGAGTATTTATGGAAATGAGGTGTGATTGTATGTGTGCGCATGCGTGAGTGTATGCGCATGCGTGAGTGTATGCGCATGCGTGAGTGTATGTAAATGAGGAGTAGAATATGGAAATGAGGTGATTGATGCGCATGCGTGAGTGTATGCGCATGCGTGAGTGTATGCGCATGCGTGAGTGTATGTAAATGAGGAGTAGAATATGGAAATGAGGTGATTGATGCGTGAGTGTATGCGCATGCGTGAGTCTATGCAAATGAGGTTATTGGGTTGATTGGTGTTGATTATTCAAGATGGCGGCTAGTTTTTCTAGGTTAGGGGTGGTCGGTTTCAAGATGGCGGCTTGTTAGGGTTGATTGGTGTTGATTCAAGATGGCGGTTAGTTTTTCTAGGTTAGGGGTGGTCGGTTTCAAGATGGCGGCTAGTTTTTGTATGTTAGGGGTGGTCGTATTCAAGATGGCGGCTTGTTTGTGTGTGTGATGGGTTTTTCCCCCCTCTTCATTTGCATATGTTCAAGATGGCGGCTTGTTTTTCTAGGTTAGGGGTGGTCGTATTCAAGATGGCGGCTTGTTTGTGTGTGTGAGGCATTATTGTTGTTTTGTGACACTGTGGAACTGTAAAAATTCCATGAATGGAAAAGAATGATAAAACCCATTAGTGCATAATATTGCTGAAATAATGCCAACAGAAAACTCAGAGTCAATTTAAATATTTATTTGTATTGAGCAAATTACAAGAATTTCGAAGAGAAAAGAGCCGAAATAATGTCTGTCTGTCCTGGAAATCAGCTGATCAGCAATAAATCGACATCTCCGTGACCTTCAAGGAGATTTTGACATTAGGTTTTACCCGCTTTTATCACAAATCATTATAAAGAAATTGTCACACCCGGTGAACTCCTGAAACCCACATCCTACCCTGCTAGTCTGGTGATAATAAAATTTAAAGATCACATGTCCAACACATACTCACATAATGAAAGCAAGAATCGAACTTGCGCACCCCTCGAGATGAAGGATACCGTCCATGTTTCATTTTTTTGAGGTGTACTGAAATGCTCTCTCTAATTTATGCCCCGGTATCTATTTTCACATCTAGGTTGAAGATTTATATCGACACTGCTACACACTTTTCGAGATGTGTTTTCACTTTCGATGAAAGCACAAAACAGTCTAAAAAATTCACCTACGCTAATATTTTCTGGTGTTTTGTAGAATATAGATTCGCGTTCATTTCTATTTCGTCAAGAAAAAATGTTTTGTAGAATATAGATTCGCGTTCATTTCTATTTCGTCAAGAAAAAATTTTCATCTCGAAAATTGGCAGATTGAAATGTTCTCTCTCTCTCTCTCTCTCTCTCTCTCTCATTTTATGACAAGCTTACCTGATAAAAGAAGTTTAGTCCAGATGTATACCTATATCCCATACTCCCGGACGTTTGATGCATATCTGGGGGGCTGTTTTTTTCCTAGGTGGGATATAACACACCATGCATTTGTATGCTAATCGAAATTCAGATATTTCCATCGGTAAATCCGGTGTCCAGTATACCACGTGGATGAAATTCAATTCAATTCAATGTATTGTACAAAACACCTTTACGCACTAAACTATGAAGCTAATGATTTTGGTCAGCGGCACATAGATGTTCCCTGGTTTGGTGTTCACATCCCAGCGGTTTTCTGTTTCTTGGCTTGTCACGCATTTTTTCGAAATTCACAGATATTTCCATCTACATATCAGCTGAGCTAACCCCCTCAATTGCCTGTTAGCTCTCTTGTTGCTCACGGTGAGCAAACGTTTCAAGAAATTGATTTCAGTTCCCGCATAACGTCTCCTTCAAGTCCATTTTGAAGAGTCGAGCGTATGAATCGAGTCAAAATAACATGCAATTCATTTGCCTGTCCGGTAAAACTGGTGAGTTGTTGGTTTGCGTTCGCCGCACACACACACTGAGGATTTGACCTCGCGAGACGAAATTAGTTTAATATTTTTTCTCCCACCTCGCGGTTCAGCCAATGAACTATTAGAAAAGCATATGTGTTTGCATATTAATAAAACCACGGGCGCCTAAAAAATGAACACATTTCATTACACTGTAGCGAATTGTTGCCATTGCACGTGTGAATCAGTACGTTTTCATATCCACCTCAAATTGACACGGAGAATTTCATTGCCAGTAAAATTGTAAGTTTATTGCGGAAAGAATTGATATTGCATAAATTCCTGCGGGAAATAGGAAGTACACATATATAAAGAATATTGTCTTCACGTAAAAGTTTGTACATTTCAAAAAAAAAATTTCAAAACAAAACAAAAAAATGTGAAGTAAAACCCGTCCTTCGGATGGGAAATCTTCATACGTCAAGTCAACAAAATTTTATTTTTCAGGTAGTGGGTCGAGTGAAGTATCATATTGAAGCTGACGTGAAATGCTTCACAATGATACCTCACTCGACCCGATTGGACCATTAGGGACGCCTCTAACCTCAAAAAAGATTATTTTGAAGATAATTATCAACATCCGGTGAATGAAGATTTTTTATTTTAGAGGTAGTGGGTCGAGTGAGGTATCAAATTGAAGCTGACGTGAAATGCTTCACAATGATACCTCACTCGACCCGATTGCACCACTAGGGGCTGCCCTAACTCCAATAAAGGCTATTTTGAATTTTCTGCGCATGCGCGAAGTCCAAAGGCTATGAAAATAGCCTTTTTGGGGTTAGAGGCGTCCCTAATGGGCCAATCGGGTCGAGTGAGGTATTAAATTGAAGGTGACGTGAAGGAGCATCTGATAGACTGGGTGTGGGCTTGAATTAGGGTAATTCTGCGCATGCGCGAAGATAATATGAAAAATATCAAAACATCAAAATAGCCTTTTTGGGGTTAGAGGCGTCCCTAATGGACCAATCGGGTCGAGTAAGGTATCAAATTGAAGGTGACGTGAAGGAGCATCTGATGGACTGGTGTGGGTTGAACTAACAGCATTCTGCGCATGCGTAATCTTCAAAATATCCTTTTTTGGGTTAGAGGCGCCCCTAGTGGTGCAATGGGGTCGAGTGAGGTATCAATGTGAAGCATTTCACGTCAGCTTCAATATGATACCTCACTCGACCCACTACCTCTAAAATAAAAAAATCTTCGTACACCAGATTTTGATGTTTATCTTAAAAATAGCCTTTTTGGCGTTAGGGGCGCCCCTAGTGGCCCGATGGAGCCGAGTGAGGTATCAATGTGAAGGTGAGATGAAGGGCCAAGCGCGCGCGCGCGCGCGGACGCGGGTCAAAAGGTCAAAGGGTCACCTCCAGGTCAGACGGTCCAATGTCCAATGAGACAATGTTGCGGTATCGCTATAGTCGGAGCTTGAGCACAAAAATACGCCCTGGTGAAATAGCTCAGAAGCTCTGATATTCCATGGAATTGTCACTAATTCTTCGAAATGCGGTGATGCCCGTCAACGCCCGTCGTTACACCTTAACACTCTAACATAACGCCATGATATAGACCAGAGAGAGAACAACAACAGCAACAGTAACAAGAATGACACATGAGAGAACAACAACAACAAGAAGTTTTTTTCATATAGTTTATTTTCCCCAATGTTACATCATACCCACGCTGGGGGAGCCGCGTTGGGTATATTTACAATTCAAGAAGATTCTTATCCAATCAGAGGCCACCATTTGCATGTTTCATATTCGTTCCTGTCCGTTAGATGTATTCTTGTCCAATCAGAAGTCTCCATTTCAGAAAGTGCCATCTGAACCGTTTATTCTAATCATCGTCGGGCAGGCCAGGATACCGTTGAGGCAACATATCCTCAGATAGTTGTTTGCGCATTCTGAGTATCTATCAGTGCGTGGGTGAATACTTTCATCCGATGGAGGTGGTGGTCAGTTTAACCACGAAGAACGCAACATTGGTCAATATCTCCATTATCCACTTGGTGTTACAATTCAAGAACACTCTTGTCCAATTAGAGACCACCATTTGCATCTGTCATATTCGTTCCTGTCCGTTAGATGTATTCTTGTCCAATCAGAAGTCTCCATTCCAGAAAGTTCCATCTTCGGCCATGTTCGCTTTGAACCGTTTATTGTAATCATCATCGGGCAGCCCAGGAAACCGTTGAGGCAACATATCCTCAGATACATGTTTGTGCATTCTGAGTATCTATCAGTGCCTGGGTGAATACATTCACCCGATGGGAATATTCCGTAGTTTGGTCACGACGAACGTAACATTGGTGACCCTCTCCACTGTCCACTTGGTGTTGGGGCGTTGTTGTTGGGCCCATTTCAAGGGATCCACGGTGTCCAGTTTCTCCAGCATCGTCTGTAGCGACACTCGGTTAATGATGGTAAACGGTTGGTCAAATACCTGGATGTTACTGCTCGGGTAAAAGTATCGGACTTGGTCTGTCTCCTTATGCCGCAGCACATAACCAAACGCCAGATTTAATTTGAAGGACGTAGCTTGATCTTTGAAGATGGCTTCCACGTAGCTAGGTAGACGGGTGAGGTCGGTCAGTCGAAAATTGTAGATATCTTGAATAGGGCGATGACGATAGAAACAGTGCCGTATCATGGACCAGTGGCGCCGATAAATGTCACTCACTGGCTGGGCGTCCTGTAAGAGATCGCTAGGAACATTTATGGGCTCGTCCAGAAAATGTTCGATGTTGTCAGGCGTATGACTCGAAACCGTAACGGCGGGGTCCGGCTGGATATCCAGGCCCTCCTGGACCGTGGGTATAGGCAGGCTCTTCGTCATCGCATCACCAGTGGCGTTCGTCTCTCCGGGTTCATCTTCACTGGTTTGACCTTCCGCGGCTCCTCTTTAGTGGAAAGTTGTCGCCCAAACCGTAGAGACGGGGCATGCATCAAACGTTGGTGCTGTCTAAACCGACTGGGTCGTTTGAAGAGTCGACCACAATCATTACATAGTACCGTCGCACCCGCGTGGAGTACCCTCTCATGACGCAGTAAATGATCCTTCCGATTGAATGACCGTGCGCAGATTATACAAGTATACCGAGCATCGTTGTGGGTGGAGGCCTCGTGGCGTCGTAACGTATCTAGACGAGTAAACAGCTTCTGGCAGGTTGTGCAAGTGAACATCTTGGTGGTTGACAGAGTGTCTGATGAAACGGCCAGGCCGCCTCCCTTTTATAGCATGCTAGCTGGTGATCTATTTTTAGCACACTCAGTTCAACTATCCCCAAGTCGAGGGCCGAGGCGTGACATCTTCGGTAACATCCGTGTCTCTTCGGTCACTTCCGTACCGTCAACGATCAACATGTAGACATATAGAGTATGTACGGCATGTTATGGTATTCATCAGTGCATGAGTGACGCATTCAGCCGATGGGAGTGGTCGGTCAGCTTGGTAACGAAAAACGTAACATTGGTCACACTCTCCACTGTCCACTTGGTGTTGGGGCGTTGTTGTTGGGCCCATTCCAAGGGATCCACGGTGTCCAGTTTCTCCAGCATCGTCTCTAGCGACACCCGGTTAATGATGGTAAACGGTTGGTCAAATACCCGGATGTTACTGCTCGGGTAAAAATATCGGACTTGGACTGTCTCTTTAT
>JAVTVY010049558.1:0-22615 GCA_036873755.1 Hanleya hanleyi
GCAAGCCACCCCCGACCACTTTCGACTACGGACCGGCATCTTTCCCGGAGAGACCCACCACGTGTACATGCAAAAATAATGTAAACACACCCACAGTGGCGCCCCCAGCTGGGGTCTGTGTGTTTGATGATGGGGAATAATACCACAGCAGGGTTGACTTTGTCTGTGAGGTGGATAAAAAGGGCAGAGTTGTGGGTTCTAGCATTAGTTGTACAGGATGTCTGCGCGAGTACGGAAGCACGCTCCCACGCCCCGTGTATTGAAGACGGCCCCACCCGAGTTAGTCCGAACCATTGTACGCGGTGCGGACCCTGACCTTGTACGCTGTCTGTGCGAGATCGGGTACAACCTGCTAAAAGGCAACGTACCACTGACTCCGGCTCAGAAGGCCAAGTTGGCCAAGCATAAGACAGGTCTCCGAACCCTAGTCCACAAGCGGGTCCCTCAAACACAAAAGAAAAGGTGTTACAGAAAGGCGGCTTTCTCGGGGCCATCTTAGCACCGTTGGCCGCTTCCGTGTTGGGTCCAGTATTGGGTGGACTCTTCGGCCGACAATGAATCACACGAAAAAAATGGTCCTCGTCGAACCACGGTTCCTGCAAAACCTCCAATCACCCTACCCTGTCCCACCTACGGTGAAGACCATAAACAGCCTCGATGGAGAGATGCAACAGATCTTACAGAGACCGGGGTTAAGCGACAGTGAAAAAGTACAACGGTACAATGAGACGCTTCAACGGTACATGACGTTCATGGACCAATACAAAACCCTGTCTACCCCAGCAACAGCACCACCACCACCACCACCACCACCACCACTTGACAGACCGCTGACCTCAGCACCGTTCCAACAGCCGGGTGAGGTAGCCCCCACAGCCCCACAGTGGGTGGAAGACGAAGTGCTGAAGAGTGTACCTGCCTCGTTCAAGAAACAAGCTGGCCTGGTATTACAACGGATGAAACAGAATCCTAACATGACTGGAATGATAAAGGCGAACTCCTGGTACAGAATCAGGTGGTCCCCGGCACCCACATGACGGATTTAGTGAATGATCTGATGCGTCAACGCAGATCGCACACCGATCCTCGAGGATGGGAGGTCTTCGCTCAAGGCTTGAAATACATGCATGTACCACAGGAATTGGTGGGGAACCCCCACCGCTGGGCCTTTATGCAGCAAACCCAGCAATCGCCGAGTCGTGCACCACGACTCTCACCACAACCTTCTTGGGAAGTCGAATGGGAACCGGAGTCACCCCCCAAAACACCACCACAACGGGCACTTTCTTTTCGCGCCTATAAAAAAACACCCTTGATCAAGACACCCCACATCTCCAGAGCCGTGACACGTAGCAAGTCCCCGCGACGAACACGACGCCGCACACAACCGCCCAAGGCGTGGAAGACCTATTAAAACCAACAGCAGCAGCAGGACAGCTCAGTCGCCATGTTTTACCTGACCCTACCCAGTAACAGTTCGCTAGATGTGTTTCCTGACAACACCGTGGCCAAGTACGTCACCCAGTTACCGCAACCGTTACATTTACCTGGACGCTGGGAATGTGCCCTCGTGGATGTCCAATACCCTTACTCGTGGTACAACGTGCGAGCCAATGAAGTGTGGTACGAGGTGACCTACGAAGGCAAAAACACCCGACTCACCCTGTCCGAAGGCCAATACGATACCCCCAAAGAGTTCATGGGTGGGCTGTCAAGACTGATGCATGATAAGGCGCTACGGGGGGTGACGGATAGTGCATCACGCCTGATAGCCTTGCGCTTCAAGAAAAACGTGTTCTTCGATGTCAACGTACACAACGACAAGGCACAGCTTACCCTCACCGATACCGTGAATGTGAAACTCAGTCCTACACTACAGCAAATGCTGGGTTTCGATCTACAGACGTTCGCTGGTCCCACCCAACACCATGGCGAGATGCCGATGGATATGAAGTCGGGTATGTACGGACTCTACGTCTACTCGGACGTGTACCTGCCTCGTTCAAGAAACAAGCTGGCCTGGTATTACAACGGATGAAACAGAATCCTAACATGACTTGGAATGATAAAGGCGAACTCCTGGTACAGAATCAGGTGGTCCCCGGCACCCACATGACGGATTTAGTGAATGATCTGATGCGTCAACGCAGATCGCACACCGATCCTCGAGGATGGGAGGTCTTCGCTCAAGGCTTGAAAGACATGCATGTACCACAGGAATTGGTGGGGAACCCCCACCGCTGGGCCTTTATGCAGCAAACCCAGCAATCACCGAGTGGCCCACTACCTTCTTGGGAAGTCGAATGGGAACCGGAGTCACCCCCCAAAACACCACCACAACGGGCACTTTCTTTTCGCGCCTATAAAAAAACACCCTTGATCAAGACACCCCACATCTCCAGAGCCGTGACACGTAGCAAGTCACCGCGACGAACACGACGCCGCACACAACCGCCCAAGGCGTGGAAGACCTATTAAAACCAACAGCAGCAGCAGGACAGCTCAGTCGCCATGTTTTACCTGACCCTACCCAGTAACAGTTCGCTGGATGTGTTTCCTGACAACACCGTGGCCAAGTACGTGACCCAGTTACCGCAACCGTTACATTTACCTGGACGCTGGGAATGTGCCCTCGTGGATGTCCAATACCCTTACTCGTGGTACAACGTGCGAGCCAATGAAGTGTGGTACGAGGTGACCTACGAAGGCAAAAACACCCGACTCACCCTGTCCGAAGGCCAATACGATACCCCCAAAGAGTTCATGGGTGGGCTGTCAAGACTGATGCATGATAAGGCGCTACGGGGGGTGACGGATAGTGCAGCACGCCTGATAGCCTTGCGCTTCAAGAGAAACGTGTTCTTCGATGTCAACGTACACAACGACAAGGCACAGCTTACCCTCACCGATACCGTGAATGTGAAACTCAGTCCTACACTACAGCAAATGCTGGGTTTCGATCTACAGACGTTCGCTGGTCCCACCCAACACCATGGCGAGATGCCGATGGATATGAAGTCGGGTATGTACGGACTCTACGTCTACTCGGACGTGGTGGACAACCACATCGTGGGCGATATCAACACACCCTGTTACGGGTGGTCCCCATTAAAAAGACGTATGGCGATCAAGTCACCCACAGTTTCAACCATATCATGTACCTGCCCGTACGACATACCGATATCAACACGATCACGGTGGATATAAGACATGACACGGGACGAGCGGTGGCATTCGAACGAGGAAAAGTGGTGCTGACACTTCATTTTCGACAAGCACGTGCTCCCCACTTTGCATAATGAAAGTACCTTACGAGTGCGATGCACGCAGCTATGCCGACTATTATGCCCAACAGGCCGGGGGTGGCTTTCCGGTCTTTAGCGGTGCACGCATGCAACGAGGACATGGTCTGGGGAACATACTCGGCAGCATTGTGAAAACGTTCCTGCCCTTGGTGACGCGTGGGGTGAAAGCAATCGGCAAACAAGCGGTACGCAGTGGACTGCAAGTGGCCGGTGATGTCTTGGGGGGTACGGCACCCCGACAAGCCTTGAAACGACGGGCCAAAGAAGCGGGAGGCGTCTTGGTGGCCAAAGCACAACGCACCGTAGGGAATAAAAGAGCTGCCCCACCGAGATCACGCACCAGTCGACGACCGACCCAGCGACGACGCACATCCAAGAAGACAAAGGATATCTTTTCTTAAAACATGGCCTTAATCCACGCCGAGTCCTGCCCCTCCACCAACAGTGAATTTGATTTGTGGACCGTGCCGCCCACACAAACCAGTGTCGAACAAGGATTATGGGTGGAGCATCTCCCGCTCTCCAGCATCAACGAAACCGGGCCCATCGAGTTCACCATCAGTAATGCGGATACGGCCTATGTGGATTTAGCCCATACCTACTTGTATGTGAAAGCCAAGGTGGTCAATGGAGCTGGCACCAGAATCGTTGACCAAGCAACGGTGGGCCCGACGAATCTCTGGCTGCACTCGATGTTTCAGCAGGTGGATATTTTTCTCAGCGACAAACTCATCAGTGACTCCACCAACACGTACCCCTATCGAGCCTACATCGAGACACTGTTGTCGTATGGCCGAGAGGCTAAAAAATCTCAGCTGACAACCGCTTTATTCTACAAGGACACGGCCGAGCACATGGACACGGCGGACAATGGGGGATATAACAAACGGAAGGCTTTCACTGCGAACAGTGCCTCGGTGGATATGATGGGTCGACTGCATGCAGACATGTTCATGCAAGACCGGTACCTCTTGAACAAGACCCCCATCAAAATCCGACTGATACGGGCGCCTCCCACCTTCGCCTTGATGGCCACTAACGTAGAGGGGCATGTAGCGGACTATAAGATTGTCATCCAAGACGCAGTCCTGTATGTCCGAAAAGTGAAACCGAATCCAGCCGTTCAATTGGGACACATGAAAGCCTTGGAAACAAAACCAGCCCAGTACCCTATCCGACGTGTACAAACCAAAGTGTTCTCTGTGCCTGCTGGAAATATGGGCGCCAACAAAGAAAACCTGTTCCTGGGGGAACTACCCAAGCGATTGATCCTGGCCTGTGTGGAAAATACCAGTTTCAGCGGAGCCTACCCAGAGAATCCGTTTGACTTTAAACATTTCGGCATCAATTTTGTGGCCCTGCATGTGGATGGACAACAGGTGCCAGCCACGGCCTTAACCCCGAACTTTGGGCGGAGGAATTTCATTCGAGCCTATCAGAGCCTGTTTACAGCCACCGGTCAAATCAACCAGGACGAAGGGAATATGATCAGTCGGGAGGACTACGCGAACGGATACACGTTGTTCTGTTTCGATCTGACCCCCACCTTAGAGAACGACCATCAGCTGGCCCTGACCAAGCAAGGCAATTTACGGTTGGAAATCCACTTTGCACGAGCCCTGGCGACCACCGTCAATGTGATCTGCTACGCCGAGTTTGACAACATCATTCAAGTGGACAAGGCGCGCAACGTCCTGTGTGACTTCTCCACCTAACATGGATACAGACCAGATAACCACCGTGCTGGAGAATGACCCAGAGACACGTAGGGTCTTTCAAGGGGTGTTCGCCCGAGATGTGTTTCCATTAGACCGTATGTATCCGGCTGCTTACGTTCTCAACACGGACCCGATGGATCGACCCGGTGAACACTGGGTGGCCGTGTACTTGACAGAAGAGCAGGGGGAATACTTTGACCCGTACGGTCTGCCACCCCTCCATCCCGATTTAACAGACTTCATGGATCAAGGCACAGAGACGTGGTGTTGGAACAGTCAAACGTTGCAAAGCCTGACCAGTGGCGTGTGCGGACAATATTGCTTGTTTTACCTGTACCATCGATGCCGGGGAAGACCCTTATCTACTATCGTACAGATGTTTGACGAGTACCCCAGGCCGAGGACCGCGATGTACTCGTCTATGACTGGGCCGCCCATCATTTCAATGTACAAGCCCCGTTCTGGGCTTAAGTTAATGACAAGCCCCTTGTTCTGGGCTTCAATGTACAAGCCCCTTGTTCTGGGCTTCAATGTACAAGCCCCTTGTTCTGGGCTTCAGTTAATGACAAGCCCCTTGTTCTGGGCTTGAGTTTTCACGTGGTTGTTCTCACGTTGTTGTTGTTCAATGAATAAAAAAATGAGATCTCACCAAAAAACCCTGTCTTGTGTGTTTTATTCCTGATGCATTAATGCCCAATGCGGAGATTCAGTCAAACTGAAATCAGTGGTGTAGGATGGGACCAAAATGTAACCCATCAAGTTTAGAATGCAAGAGCACTATAGTAAAAATAGAGAGCCAATGAAATCAGCCCACAGACCAAGTACGTGTTTTTGGTCTAGGTTTGGAGCGGGCATTTCATTGAGGTACGTGTATACGGTGAGTGAAGAGACTCGTCCAACACGTATCGATTATGACTATCAGTGCTAGGTAACCCATCAAGGTTAGAATGCAAGAGCACTATAGTAAAAATAGAGAGCCAATGAAATCAGCCTACAGACCAAGTACGTGTTTTTTGGTCTAGGTTTGGAGCGGGCATTTCATTGAGGTACGTGTATACGGTGAGTGAAGAGACTCGTCCAACACGTATAGATTATGACTATAAGTTCTATTAGCCAATCAGTGGCCTAGAATGGAGCCAAAGGTAACCCATCCATGTCCAGAAAAACATTACCCGGGTGTACAAGAACCCAGATGTAGGCGCGGACGTCAGCGAAAGCACACCGTGAATACCCCAATTCGATTGGCTGATTGTTCGATCGCTGATTGGTTCTTTTTCTCGACCGCTGATTGGCTCTTTTTCTCGACCGCTGATTGGTCCACATGGAACTGCCCATCTTTCCCAGGTTCATCTAGAATCCCCCTTTTTTGTGCTCAAGCTCTGACTATAGCGATACCGCAACATTGTCTCATTGGACATTGGACCGTCTGACCTGGAGGTGACCCTTTGACCTTTTGACCCGCGTCCGCGCGCGCGCGCGCACTGCCGGGGATGACGCGGGATGACGCGCGCGCGCGCTGCGGGGCGCTGGGGCGGGAAAACACCCCGGCGGTTGAACATTGCAACTCTTGTATGTTTGGAGGTAGTGTTTAGTGAAAACCCGGAAGTGACGTGACAACCCACGTCACCTGCGTATATACTCCTGTAAAATAGAGCCGATTTTATTTCTTTGGAAGGGACAAGGTGAATTGCGCTTTTTATACTACTAAACTGTGATGTAGATTACATCTTACATAGGCCTTAAGGCCGTGATATGCATATGAAGTATTCTGGGGCATGGTCAATACTTTCCAATTTTCCCTTCGTCTACTACTCGCCGATTTTTTTGATTTTTTTATTATTTATTTATTTATTTATTTATTTATTTATTTATTTCCTCGAGAGCTTTAAAATAAGACCTCACTCTACCCCATCGGGCCACTAGTGCTCCAACATGTCCACCCCGTATGGATTGATACATACCAATATCCCAGTATATGAGTGTATATGGGTCTATATGGATCTATATACAAGCCTACGCGGTACTTTCAAATTTTTTTCCATCGTATTCTACATGATCAACCTCATAGCTCATAGTAAAAGCCATAAAAAAACCCGATCACCCCTATACCCATTCAGGCTAAATATAGCGGACATGATCTTCGAATTGGTCTAGTCCGAGTTGTCTCCCTTGCACCAAATCGTATAGATGGCGCTGTGGTTTGAACGACTTTATTATCCGGGGAAATTTTGGTGTTCAGTAGCCATTTTGTGTTTTCTGAGCGGGAGAACATTCTCTGTTGCAGTGTATAACGGAACTTTGTTCCATTTCGGTATCCGCTGAGATGAATAATGTGATCTGCATCATGCATCGCCTGCATGTCACACGTAGACTGAAATCGAGGGAGTGTGCTGTGTTCCAGCGGACGCATCAATTTGTGTGATATCCGACAGGAAACGTGAAAATTGATATTCTTTCACAGATTTCGAAGTGTATAGGGGCCTACAGTTCTGGTGAGCGATTGAACGATAATGTAGGCCACCGAACAGGTTTTGTGGAATCAACATTCTGTAACGACTGGAGGGATTTTATCGGACATGTGCAGTACGGAACGCTTATCGTGGCAGTCCGTATAATTTGTCAATTTTTGTGTTTGGCACCACAACAGTGAAAGCTGATGGATGAAATTCTACTGCACGGGAACGGTAACGAATGAATGGAATATCTTACCAAACTCTCAGGTAGGATGTGGGTTTCAGGAGTTCACCGGGTGTGACAATTTCTTTATAATGATTTGTGATAAAAGCGGGTAAAACCTAATGTCAAAATCTCCTTGAAGGTCACGGAGATGTCGATTTATTGCTGATCAGCTGATTTCCAGGACAGACAGACATTATTTCGGCTCTTTTCTCTTCGAAATTCTTGTAATTTGCTCAATACAAATAAATATTTAAATTGACTCTGAGTTTTCTGTTGGCATTATTTCAGCAATATTATGCACTAATGGGTTTTATCGAAAAAATCATAAGAAATTTAATGCTTTGGGACAAGGGGTACATACACAGCACAGTGGTGGCGGCCATCTTGTACCCACCTCCCACACATCACATCATTAGTGTTATATTTAAAAATTTAACAACCTAACGCTAGAATATATGGTTATTTTATTAATTTTTAGGCATTTTAAAAATCATAAAGTTAGTGTACGGTAGTGTAAAACCCAGGTACATTGGAAATAATTTAATTTTCCTGGCTAAAAAAAATACGTGTACACTATGGATTAGTCTTATCATAATTCCGAGAAAATTGTAACGGATTTATGGAAAAAAATAGGAAATTTTTATGCTTGAACAATGATAACAAAGCACACTCATATACAGTGAGCATAGCTTGCACACTTGGCGGCCATGCATATCTTGTACTCACTGACACTTGGCGGCCATCTTGTACCCACCTCCCACATCATGACACTCGCGGCCATCTTGTACCCACCTCCCACATCTTGCACTCACTCACACTCGCGGCCATCTTGTACCCACCTCCCACAGCCCACTAAAAGTATAAATACGTGTATATTGTGACATTTATTCACCCATACAATCATGAATTCAACAAGACGTGCGCTGTTTACACATCACCCCGCTAGGGACCCGAGAAATGCCGCTACAGAACACAGAGAGCTGGTTAGCGTTCAGGAAAATGATGGAATGATGGTAACCACCAGTTTTCAAAGGGAATTGGAAGACGAAACAACCATCTTAACACGCAGTACAGAAGAATTAGAACAACTCCGGCGAACTGTCGAAGAAAATGCACAATTGGAAAGACTAAGGGATGCACATGACGAAGAAATAAGCACGATGGAGACCATACAAGAACCCGATGATGACACAACTGATGAGGAACAACAAGATGAACTGCCATGGTTAAATAGTAGACGTGGGCCAACGACAACGCCTGGTGAAATTCCAATGATTTCAACTACCGCCGAAACTCCGCCACAACAATGCTGTGGGTGTGAAGCCGAGATAACTCGCCTGAACAACTTGATTAATGGACTGAAAGAAGACATGATTAAAATGGACGAGGAGATTCACAGACAATACGAACAACTGGATAAAGAGCAGAAAATATCACGCTGTAGCATATGTACAGATGACGAAAGCGAGTTTGCTGTTTTGCCATGCGGTCATTTATGCCTATGTGCGGGTTGTTGGGTGACACTGACGTGTGTAGGAGACATGTGCCATTGCACTGATGCCGGCGAGAACCATCTCAAAATAAAATGTCCAATTTGCCGGAAACATGTAGGAGGGATAAAGAAAATCTACCGTGCGTAAGTGTGGTGGTGTAACACTAACGGCCCTTTTCAGGGCCAACCATCTTCCCCGGAAGAGGAAACTTCTATAAAAAGCACAAAAATTAACATCAGACCCCATCATTGTTATCCCCAAAGAAAAAAAATTCAATTTTTTCAATTTTTTAACAATTAAATATTGAAAAAACGGAAAAAGGGGAATTGGAAGGGGGGACAAGGGGGAGGGAAGGTTGATGGCATGGCCAAATTTTTTTTTTTATTTTAAAAACAAGGAAAAAAAGATTAAAATGGAACCCAAAAAAAACTTTTTCATTTTCTATGTTTTTTAACAATTAAATATTGAAAACAAGGCAGGGAAAAAGGGGGCGGGGTCGGGAGGAGGGAAGGTTGATGGAATAGCCAATCTAGGGAAGCCCCTAATGGACCAATGGGGTCGAGTGAGGTATCAAATTGAAGCTTAGGTGAAGGGGCATCTGATGCACTGGGTATGGGATTGAACTATCACCCTTCTGCGCATGCGCGGCAGTGAAGGGGTATAAAAATAGCCTTTTTGGAGCTGGGGATAGCCAAAAAATTTTTTTCTGCTAGATATTCATTGGTACGTGATACTTTTGATAAGGTTATAATGGGGCGATATAGAAGAGAAATCTCAGCTAGATATTCATAGTGACGTGATACTTTTTGTGATACTTTTGATAAGGTTGAAGGGCTATCTAATGGACTGGATGCAAACATGGACCGGACCACTGCTCGGTAACCCGTGAATGAATTCACCACGGTGGCATACTGTAAAATGCGAGTCGCATGGGGCTTGATCTCCGCCATGGCTCTGTAGAAATGTAGGTGTGGGATCCAGAGGGACATGTTTTATAGACCAGATGTAGCTCTACGGGTGTAGTCCGTGATACGTACTATTCTGATGGGTTAGTCCAAAAAAAAAAAAAAAAGGGAGCAACAACAACAACAACAACAACACAGATTACAGATCAATCCTTTTATTATGCGTGAACAACATAGAAATGCATGTACTGACCTGTCTGTGGGAGGTTTCCCACAATGGCGTTCACCTTCGCGTCTTTTCGTGTACGTCCGTGTCTTTTCGTTAAAGTCCGTGTATCTTCGGTAAAGTCCGTAGGCATTGGGCAAGGAAGCTTTTTCCCGAGACCGAATCACCGCCAGACATGACTGCATCACCGCGGATGAATACATTCTTGCACTCACTCACACCACAGGTCGAGTGAGGTATCAAATTGAAGCATAGGTGAAGGAGCATTTAATGGACTGGGTGTGGAGTTGACATATCGATAAAAAATGGATATGACCTTGAACTGATCACGTGACCTCCCCGTGAGGGAAAAACCCCAGAACCAAGTCAGTACATGCATCCCATAGTCCCAGGTCACGCCCGATTCACGCAGACCGGAAGTGACGTCATACACCTGCGCACAACCGTGATGGAAAAAACCCAGAACCAAGTCAGGACATGCATTCCACACAGGCAGAATGCAGGCAGGCAGACAGGAAGGCAGGCAGGTAGGAGGGCTGGCTGGCTGGCTGGCTGATCAAGTCAGGTCAGGTAAGTCAGATTGAATACACCCTTTCCCTAAAAATCGACTCCTTTTATACATTTTACTACTCGCGGCCATCTTGTACCCACCTCCCACATCTCACTGACACTGGCGGCCATCTTGTACCCACCTCCCACATCTTTCACTCACACTCGCGGCCATCTTGTACCCACCTCCCACATCTCACTCACACTGGCGGCCATCTTGTACCCACCTCCCACATCTTCCACTCACTGGCGGCCATCTTGTACCCACCTCCCACATCTCACTCACACTGGCGGCCATCTTGTACCCACCTCCCACATCTTCCACTCACTGGCGGCCATCTTGTACCCACCTCCCACATCTCACTCACACTGGCGGCCATCTTGTACCCACCTCCCACATCATGACACTGGCGGCCATCTTGTACCCACCTCCCACATCATGACACTCGCGGCCATCTTGTACCCACCTCCCACATCTTGCACTCACTCACACTCGCGGCCATCTTGTACCCACCTCCCACACATGACACTCGCGGCCATCTTGTACCCACCTCCCACACATCACGCATGCGCACAAACACACTTATGACGTCACACAAGGTTCTGCGCATGCGCAGTGAAGCGCTATCTCATCAATTTAGCCTTTGTATACTACTTGCGTTTCTGAGGCAGAACAAAAAACACACTTATCATCTGTAGCGATGCCTCTTCTCAAAAGTCGCTCCTTTACCGGCAGAATGTCATGAACTAATTTAAAGGAGAAATTAATCAAATTGTGATCAACAAAACAGTGAAATACTCTGTTCCAAATGTCCCTCCATAACAGCTGAGGGGCGGCCTTCATTACCCGTGGCAGGTCAACAATTCTATTCACAAAAACATTATAGATACATTTACTGGAATACATATTTGGAGGTAGCGGTTGAGTAATATTAAATTCTCTCCAGGCATCTAAAGTAAATCTGTAAAACGGTGGAGCTGTCTCAGCGTGTGGAATATTACTCTTTGCAAAATCCGGACATATATTTCTTAATGATAATCCTATCCAATAAATGGCATAATACCTCCAGTCCGCTACAGATCCATATAATAGTTTCAATACATGCCGAACTGCAAAGGTTTTAACCTTGCACTCAATATTCTGGACATTCAGACCACCATTATCACATTTATTATACAATACGGATCTTTTGATCCCTTCCGGTTTGCCATCCCACAGGAATCTAAAAACATTCGAACAACATTGATTGACGCATTTTTTAGGTAAAACAATACACTGGGCCGTGAACCACAATACTGCAAGGGCGACAGTGTTCACCAAAACAGCTCTCCCCCTCAGGGTTAAATATCGCCCAGCCCAAGAGGAAACATTCTTTTTTACTTTGTTAAACACATGAGAAGAGTTCAGCTCATCCTGGTCATTGCCAAAGAAAATACCACAAATTTTGGCATTTTTAACAACCCTGAACCCTACATCCGGAACCGATTCTATACCCCATTTACCTATAGGTAGAGCTGTGCTCTTTGACAGATTCAGGTTAGCTCCGGACGCTTTTCCATACCTTGAAGAAAGGCCAACGACCTGGGGAACTGAACTCTCATCAGACACTATAACGGTAGTATCATCTGCAAACGCCGTTACTTTGGCTTGTTTGGTCGTGCCTGGCATTTTGACACCCTTAATTAAATCGCTGTTCCTAACAGCGGCAATGAATGGTTCGAGGGACAGGACATACAACAATGGCGATATAGAGCACCCCTGCCTGACTCCCCTCGTTAAATCAAACTTTTCTGTAATATGACCATTCACTATTACGCTACTAGAAATATCAGTATATAACAGTTTCACCCATCGACAAAAATCAGACCCAAAGTTATACATCTCCAAACATTTAAACAAAAATGACCAGTCTACACGATCGAATGCTTTTTCCTGGTCCAAATTAATGAAACAGGCCCCCAGGTTCTTCTGTTCAACATAGTCAAATGTGTTTCGTAACAGATGTAAATTGTCGAATATACTTCTCCCAGGTATACCACAAGTTTGGTTTTGAAGAACAATTGTGTCGATTACTGCCTTGAGACGATTACATAAGGCCTTTGACACTATTTTGTAATCAGCATTCAATAGACTAATTGGCCTCCAATTCTTAATACACTCTGAGTTACTCGGATCTTTACACAATAACGTAACTAGGCCTGTTCGCTGACTTGGACTCAGACAACCGTTAACAAAACAATGATTAACAACTTCAGTGAATGTCGTACCAATTATAGACCAATATTGCAAATAAAACTCGGCGGGCAACCCGTCACAGCCCGGCGATTTATGTTTACACATATTTCCTAAAGCAAAAAACAACTCTTTCTCAGTTAAAGCCCCTTCACATAAATTTTTACAATCTTCACTAAGCTCGGGCAAGTTAGACAAAAACTCAGTTTGACACTCACTGTCAGTATCCTGCCTTGTATACAACTCTCTATAATACGAACGTATACAGTCAGCTATGGGGCCTTGACTTTCATGTGAAACTGAACAGTTCTTATGACATGTAAATTTTTTGATTAACTTTCTTTTACCCCTGCTCGATTCTCTCCTAATAAAATAGCTTGTTGGCTTTTCACCCTGTTCAAAATGAACAGCTTTAGCACGAATTACTGCCCCATTTCTGGATTCTTTATGCAGAGCATTTAATGCTGCTTTCACACTTTCAATGGCACTCTTATTAACCACAGGGTCAGATTTCAGTCTGTTCAGTTCCACGTTCAAGTCATTAAATTTCCTTTTTCTTTTTGAAGATTTCAGTATGGAATGCTTACGGATCTCTTCTTTGCATTTATCCTTAAAATTATCCCACTGAGAAACTATGCTCACACCATTTTCTTTTGCAAACGAAACGTTATGAGCATCCCGGATTTTGGCAGTAAGTTCCTCTTCTCTCAATAGCGAAACGTTACATTTCCAATAACTTGGGCCCCATGAAATCACATCGTCAAAACACACATCATAAAATGCACATGAATGATCCGAAAATGAGACATGCACCACATCGGACAAACATACTGAGTGTCTCATAGCATTAGACAAATAAAATCGGTCTAGTCTACTAGCAATTTGGCCCCTGGACCAGGTGTAGACTTTCTTATCGGGGTGCATGTTCCTAAAAATATCAGAAATATTAAAATCATTTTTCAGAACATCAATTTCCTCTTTCCCATCATTTCGAGAATCAATATTACCACCACATTTATCCAAACCGTTATTCTCAAAAAAATTAAAGTCTCCCCCTAGTACAACCAATTCGCTTCCAGATATTAATTTATCAATGTCTTTAATAAACATTTTCCTATCCCCTGGGGCATTCGGTGCATACACACAGACTAGTTTCAAAGCAACATTATTCATTTCGACCGTTAATACCAAATATCGACCTTGCGGACATCTATGTACATGTTTAATTGTGCAATCAACCGTATAACGTATTATGATACCAACACCACGACTTCTAGTAGTGCCATATGCCCACCTACAATCACCCGGTATATTCAGTTTTTTAGTGTCATTATAATTCTCGAAATGAGTCTCTTGCAAAAACAATATATCCAAGTTATTGTCAAACATAAACTGCTTCACTTGGGCTTGTTTATATTCATCCCTCAGGCCATTCACATTTAAAGTTCCAAATCGAATCATAGTCTGTACAGCCATCACAAAGAGAAGAAAGGAAGCGTACTTATACATTGTTGTAAAGTGGTAGAACAGAGAACGATATTCAGTTTTTCTTGCCTTTTGTCCCCCGCTTTCTCGTGCGATTCGAGAATGCTTTCTTTCGATATTGTAACAACATATCTGAGCCACATTCGGAGGGCGTCGGAGTAATCAAATCACATTCACTCATATCAGCAGAACAATCACTGGTCTCACACCTGGTTCCCGTGTCCAACAATGGAGTAGAAGCCATAGACATTGTGTCCCCCGACACGTTGAAAACAGGTTCCTTTGGAATAGTCGCTTTATTCAATTCAGCCTTCTTTTGTTTTTTTGGCTCCGGAGATCCAACTTTTGTCTGCACACAAACGTCACTCTGCTGGGTACCAACAGCCGATTGAGACATTTCCTCAGGCTCAAGTTGAACTTCCAAACCATGATCAGAACAATCGTCAGGATTTATCTCACCTTCAGAGATCTCACTTTCGTCTTCACATTCTTTATCATCACAATTTTCTTCATTCTCGATTTCATTGCCATCTCCGTCACACAGTACCCTTTCCATACATGTAACATCCTCCTCCATTTCCGAATCTCCGTCGACATTGACAATCATATCCTCTTCATTCTCTTCATCCTCATTTCGAGTTGGTGCCGTGAAATTTTTTACTCGAGCGGCGTATGAGTACGCCCGAGCACAGCAATTGTAACTTGAGTGTTCCCAAGAATGGCAGATCGCGCACCTCTCCGGACAGTCCATTATATTGTGCGGGTTTTCGTGGGGCGAGAAGCCATCGCAATTTCCGCACCACACAGCCTCACATTCTACCGCTTTATGATCCTTCTGACCACACTTTCTACACTCAAAGGTCATCCCCGGGTAGGTGAACATCACCACATCGCCCGCGAAGTTGATAAAATTCGGTACATAGCGTGTCTTATGGCACCTGAACCGATACACCCTAATACCAGTTCTAACATTTGCAAAGTCAGCATCAGAGAATTTAGGCTTAGTAACTCCAAGGCACTCACCATAAGGCTTCAATGCTGCCGCAATCGTATCGTCCGACATCTCGTCCGGGGCCCAGTGTGCAGTCACATTCATATAAACCGAGCTTGCTGGCACAATCTCCCAATCCACATCTCCAATAGTAAACTTTGATTTCATGACCAATGAATTCAGAGCTGCCTCCGTAGAGACACGAACATAAAACATCTTCTTAAAGAAGTTCTTTTGCAGACACACAAGTTCCTTTTTGATATCGATCAAACCAGACAACACGGGTCTGAAATCTCGAGCATTGGCCGCAGAAAATGCTCCATTGTTCTTCGTCGAAAAACTCACAGACAGAGTCCGTAATGGCTTGGCCACGGAATTATAAGACACGGGTTTTGACATTTCGCCAGCACTAGCAATATTCAACTCGAACGATACACCCGAGCCCTAACGGGCTGAGTAAATTCACTGAAACCCAAAGTCCTTTCACTTGTCAGTAAACCCAAAAATCCAATAGAGCAGCACTGTGTTGTTGTTGTCGCCAAGTCGGAGCAAATCTTAATTAGTGACGGAGATACTGATCAATTGAACTCGTTAAAAGTGACTTACAAAACACTGAAGCCTCCAGTGAGGAACTCACGACCCCTGGTTTACAAGACCAGTGCTCTGCCACTGAGCTATAGAGGCTCTCACTATGCACTTATGATATATATGAATAATATATAAGAAGCAGGCTATACAATGAAATGTCAAAGTATCGATTGGATATTTTAGTTCATTTAAACAGCGCTTTACGGTCTCAGCGGTTGACGTTAGATCAAAGGAGAAGGCTGCATTAATTTACTAGATTGTTTTAGCGTGATAACAATAACGGTATAATATGTTTTATAGTGTATCTCCGAATAACTTGGAATGCCCGCTTTGATTTATTGGTGCGCATCAAAGCGAAGAAATCAGGTTACTGCTCCCTGTGCACAGAGAAAACTATGTATCAACATGCATGTTAAATCAATGGAGTGTATTTTAATGAGACTATATAATATCTGCCACCCGGATTCAGACGAATGGTTGAACCGGGATAGAAACAACCTGCTCTATAGGCCTTGGAAAAAATTTCATCCTCGAAGAATATTTCCGCGTTTCTTTCTTACTAATACGTTCGGTGTCGATTCCGAACGATAAAGTCCAGAGCCTCTCTTCGAGACTTTGCGGAGAAAGAAGCAAATCGGCTCAGGCAAAATATTTAAGACAAGTTCAGTTCCGTCAGTACTCGTCAAAGTCATATTTTGCTGCAAAAACTTGTGCTTTTGAAGCCTCCAGCGAGGTTCGAATTCGCGACCCCTGGTTTACGAGACCAGTGCTCTACCACTGAGCTATAGAGGCTTTACGGCGTCAATCCAGATTTCTCCTTCCTCCATCATTTTCACAAACTCAAGTCATGGCTAATAAAATCCTCAAAAATATTCTGTGAATCATCAATATATAGAACAAGATTCGTTTCTACCGACCCGGAAATAAATGATGATGATTTCAAGTCAGAGAAAGAAGCAAATCGGCTCAGGCAAAATATTTAAGGCAAGTTCAGTTCCGTCAGTACTCTCCAAAGCAATATTCTGCTGCAATGATTTTTGCTTTTGAAGCCTTCAGCGAGGTTCGAACTCGCTACCCCTGGTTTACGAAACCAGTGCTCTACCACTGAGCTATAGAGGCTTAAAGCCGTCAACCAAGATTTCTCCCTTCTCCATCATTTCGAAGTTAAGTTTCAAGCCTCCCAAGAATTTGAGATAATGTTGTCATAAAAAGTAATGATAAAGTCATGGTTAATAAAATCCTCAAAAATATTCTGTGAAACATCAATATGGAGCAACATTCGTTCCTACCTACTGATAATGCTTTCAAGTCAAATGTTCGAATTACCGGCCAAATGTGTACAGATGCAGATCTCATATTGTCTTGTAAATAACTATGAGGATCAGCAACAGTGTTGACTTCCAGAGAATAGATTGAACGCGGTCCAAGAATGACAGTGCTAGTCTCTTGGCCGGACATGAATTCACTTCCATCGATTGTGACTAGTTAATGATTGATGCGTGTTGCACGTCTTTGTTTCCTTGTCCGACTCACGTCGTGCGCACATCACAGTTGGCATGAGTGGTGACGGAGATACAGGTCAATTGAACCTCTTACAAAACACTGAAGCCTCCAGTGAGGTTCGAACTCACGACCCCTGGTTTACAAGACCAGTGCTCTGCCACTGAGCTATAGAGGCTATAGAAACAGTACACAGAGAAAACTATTTATCAACTTGTATGTTAAATCAATGGAGTGTATTTTAATGAGACTATATTATCTGCCACCCGGATCATGTTAAACAGATCCAGACGAATGGTTGAACCAGGATAGAAAGACCTGTCTTAAGCCTTGGGAAAATATTCATCCTCGAAGAATATTTCCGCGTCCCCTTCTTACTAGTACGTTCCGTGTCGATTTCGAACGATAACGTCCAGGGCCTCTATTCGCGATTATGCGGAGAAAGACGCAAATCGGCACAGGCAAAATATTTAAGACAAGTTCAATTCCGTCAGTACTCGCCAAAGCCATATTTTGCTGCAAAAACTTGTGCTTTTGAAGCCTCCAGCGAGGTTCGAACTCGCGACCCCTGGTTTACGAGACCAGTGCTCTACCACTGAGCTATAGAGGCTTTACGGCGTCAATCCAGATTTCTCCTTCCTCCATCATTTTCACAAACTCAAGTCATGGCTAATAAAATCCTCAAAAATATTCTGTGAAGCATCAATATATAGAACAAGATTCGTTTCTACCGACCCGGAAATAAATGATAATGATTTCAAGTCAGATGTTTGAATTGCCGGCCAAATGTGTACAGATGCAGGTCTCATATTGTCTTGTAAATAACTATGCGAATCAGCAACAGTGTTGAATTCCCCAAAATAGATTGAACGCGGTCTAAGAATGACAGTGCTCGTCTCTTGGTCGGACATGAATTCACTTCCATTGATTGTGACTAGTTAATAATTGATGCATGTTGCATGTTTTTTTCTTTTGAAATAGAAAAATAATGTATTCATTGTAAATAATATACATTATTACAAGAAACGTCCAAGCATAAAATTTAAAAATATCACAGATAGGGATGGACTTCATTGAGGTATTCACATGTGGTAATACATATACTGAGTTATAGGTCTTGATAAAAAAACGTTTACAAGAAGAAAAACGCTTTTGAATTTTGTATAGTAAAAATGGCGTTATTTCTATACCATATCTTCTTGAACTCTAGTCTATCTAAACGGACAAAATCGACTAATATTCTATCCTTTATACAAAGTTCAACATTTTTGATTATAGACTTAGCATCTCTTTTCTTCTTTTGGAATATCACCTCGTTCCATGCAAACCAAATACAAAATAATATAACATTGGTCATATATACATAAACAACACGTTCCTCATTAGCCAAACGAACATCAAACAATTTATGTATTAGGTGGCTCTCATTCAACCGAGGGAAAAAACTTGCATACCGCAAAAATATTGGCCTGAAATGCATAACCAATTTATGTACAATCGGACAATGTTGCACGTTTTGATTGATTGATGCATGTTGCACGTTTTTGTTTCCTTGTCCGACTCACGTCGTGCGCACATCACAGTTGGCATGAGTGGTGACGGAGATACTGATCAATTGTACTCGTTAAAAGTGACTTACAAAACACTGAAGCCTCCAGTGAGGTTCGAACTCACGACCCCTGGTTTTCAAGACCAATGCTCTGCCACTGAGCTATAGAGGCTCTCACTATGCACTTATGATATATATGAATAATATATAAGAAGCAGGCTATACAATGAAATGTCAAAGTATCGATTGGATATTTTAGTTCATTTAAACAGCGCTTTACGGTCTCAGCGGTTGACGTTAGATCAAAGGAGAAGGCTGCATTAATTTACTAGATTGTTTTAGCGTGATAACAATAACGGTATAATATGTTTTATAGTGTATCTCCGAATAACTTGGAATGCCCGCTTTGATTTATTGGTGCGCATCAAAGCGAAGAAATCAGGTTACTGCTCCCTGTGCACAGAGAAAACTATGTATCAACATGCATGTTAAATCAATGGAGTGTATTTTAATGAGACTATAATATCTGCCACCCGGATTCAGACGAATGGTTGAACCGGGATAGAAACAACCTGCTCTATAGGCCTTGGAAAAATTTTCATCCTCGAAGAATATTTCCGCGTTTCTTTCTTACTAATACGTTCGGTGTCGATTCCGAACGATAAAGTCCAGAACCTCTCTTCGAGACTTTGCGGAGAAAGAAGCAAATCGGCTCAGGCAAAATATTTAAGACAAGTTCAATTCCATCAGTACTCGTCAAAGCCATATTTTGCTGCAAAAACTTGTGTTTTTGAAGCCTCCAGCGAGGTTCGAACTCGCGACCCCTGGTTTACGAGACCAGTGCTCTACCACTGAGCTATAGAGGCTTTACGCCGTCAATCCAGATTTCTCCTTCCTCCATCATTTTCACAAACTCAAGTCATGGCTAATAAAATCCTCAAAAATATTCTGTGAAGCATCAATATATAGAACAAGATTCGTTTCTACCGACCCGGAAATAAATGATGATGATTTCAAGTCAGAGAAAGAAGCAAATCGGCTCAGGCAAAATATTTAAGGCAAGTTCAGTTCCGTCAGTACTCTCCAAAGCAATATTCTGCTGCAATGATTTTTACTTTTGAAGCCTTCAGCGAGGTTCGAACTCGCTACCCCTGGTTTACGAAACCAGTGCTCTACCACTGAGCTATAGAGGCTTAAAGCCGTCAACCGAGATTTCTCCCTTCTCCATCATTTCGAAGTTAAGTTTCAAGCCTCCCAAGAATTTGAGATAATGTTGTCATAAAAAGTAATGATAAAGTCGTGGCTAATAAAATCCTCAAAAATATTCTGTGAAACATCAATATGGAGCAACATTCGTTCCTACCTACTGATAATGCTTTCAAGTCAAATGTTCGAATTACCGGCCAAATGTGTACAGATGCAGATCTCATATTGTCTTGTAAATAACTATGAGGATCAGCAACAGTGTTGACTTCCAGAGAATAGATTGAACGCGGTCCAAGAATGACAGTGCTAGTCTCTTGGCCGGACATGAATTCACTTCCATCGATTGTGACTAGTTAATGATTGATGCGTGTTGCACGTCTTTGTTTCCTTGTCCGACTCACGTCGTGCGCACATCACAGTTGGCATGAGTGGTGACGGAGATACAGGTCAATTGAACCTCTTACAAAACACTGAAGCCTCCAGTGAGGTTCGAACTCACGACCCCTGGTTTACAAGACCAGTGCTCTGCCACTGAGCTATAGAGGCTATAGAAACAGTGCACAGAGAAAACTATTTATCAACTTGTATGTTAAATCAATGGAGTGTATTTTAATGAGACTATATTATCTGCCACCCGGATCATGTTAAACAGATCCAGACGAATGGTTGAACCAGGATAGAAAGATCTGTCCTAAGCCTTGGGAAAATATTCCTCCTCGAAGAATATTTCCGCGTCCCCTTCTTACTAGTACGTTCCGTGTCGATTTCGAACGATAACGTCCAGGGCCTCTATTCGCGATTATGCGGAGAGAGACGCAAATCGGCACAGGCAAAATATTTAAGACAAGTTCAATTCCGTCAGTACTCGCCAAAGCCATATTTTGCTGCAAAAACTTGTGCTTTTGAAGCCTCCAGCGAGGTTCGTACTCGCGACCCCTGGTTTACGAGACCAGTGCTCTACCACTGAGCTATAGAGGCTTTACGCCGTCAATCCAGATTTCTCCTTCCTCCATCATTTTCACAAACTCAAGTCATGGCTAATAAAATCCTCAAAAATATTCTGTGAAGCATCAATATATAGAACAAGATTCGTTTCTACCGACCCGGAAATAAATGATGATGATTTCAAGTCACAGAAAGAAGCAAATCGGCTCAGGCAAAATATTTAAGGCAAGTTCAGTTCCGTCAGTACTCTCCAAAGCAATATTCTGCTGCAATGATTTTTGCTGTTGAAGCCTTCAGCGAGGTTCGAACTCGCTACCCCTGGTTTACGAAACCAGTGCTCTACCACTGAGCTATAGAGGCTTAAAGCCGTCAACCAAGATTTCTCCCTTCTCCATCATTTCGAAGTTAAGTTTCAAGCCTCCCAAGAATTTGAGATAATGTTGTCATAAAAAGTAATGATAAAGTCCTTATGGCTAATAAAATCCTCAAAAATATTCTGTGAAACATCAATATGGAGCAACATTCGTTCCTACCTACTGATAATGCTTTCAAGTCAAATGTTCGAATTACCGGCCAAATGTGTACAGATGCAGATCTCATATTGTCTTGTAAATAACTATGAGGATCAGCAACAGTGTTGACTTCCAGAGAATAGATTGAACGCGGTCCAAGAATGACAGTGCTAGTCTCTTGGCCGGACATGAATTAACTTCCATCGATTGTGACTAGTTAATGATTGATGCGTGTTGCACGTCTTTGTTTCCTTGTCCGACTCACGTCGTGCGCACATCATAGTTGGCATGAGTGGTGACGGAGATACAGGTCAATTGAACCTCTTACAAAACACTGAAGCCTACAGTGAGGTTCGAACTCACGACCCCTGGTTTACAAGACCAGTGCTCTGCCACTGAGCTATAGAGGCTATAGAAACACTGCACAGAGAAAACTATTTATCAACTTGTATGTTAAATCAATGGAGTGTATTTTAATGAGACTATAATATCTGTCACCCGAATCATGTTAAACAGATCCAGACGAATGGTTGAACCAGGACAGAAAGACCTGTCCTAAGCCTTGGGAAAATATTCATCCTCGAAGAATATTTCCGCGTCCCCTTCTTACTAGTACGTTCCGTGTCGATTTCGAACGATAACGTTCAGGGCCTCTATTCGCGATTATGCGGAGAAAGACGCAAATTGGCACAGGCAAAATATTTAAGACAAGTTCAATTCCGTCAGTACTC